>PVKA01002097.1:0-36442 GCA_004027165.1 Ctenomys sociabilis
TTTTTTGGCAGAACTGGGGATTGCACTCAGGCCCTTGTGCTTGCCAGGGAAGTGCTTATTCTACTGAGCTGTGCCCCAGCCCCATTAAGTGGTTTCTTAATAGCTATGATTTGGGGGCAGATTAGTCTTTGTTGGCCTTAATTTCCTTGTCTGCAAAATGAGAATAAAATCTAGGAGAAATTAAAATAGTGGAATATAGGGAAATTAATTCAAGTGTCATGTTCATAGGTTACTGTCCTAATTCCTTAGCTTGTCAATAAGACAAACTATAGGACACACACAGATTAGAGAAGAGGTTTACTTTGGTTCATTGTTACAGCCCCTGGTCAGCTGGGTCCGTGGCAGAACCAGCATAATGGAAGTGTCTAGGCAGAGGAAATTATCTCACATCTTGCTGCCAGCAAGCAGGGCTAGAAGGGAGGAGCCATGGAAGGAGACCTGCCCTTCCAGGTCACCTCCACGGTGACCCACCTCCATCTAGGCCTCTCCTAACATAAGTGAGCTGTAGATCCCCCAAGATATAGTCCTGTACGGTTTGTATCTAATTGTTCCCCTCAAAGTCTCATGGAGTCACTGAGACTTCTAGACTTCTAGACTGTGATTAATCCATGATATAATGCTGGGATTATGGGTGTAAGTGCTGCTGAGATTATGGGTGTGAATGGGACACCTGGCCTGAGGCAGATACCCTGGGTGCAGTATAAGGAAGCAAGAAAGCCTTGCTCTCTGCTGCTGCTCTTCCCTTTTGGCTCTGGCTGTTTTGCTGTTTCTTGCCTGTCGTGAACAGCTGGCCCGCTGCCCTGTGCCACTCTGCCTTGGAGCCAGCCAAGCTCCACAAACTGTGAGCTAAATAAGCCTTTCCTTCTGTAAGTTTGGGCATCAGGTATTTTGTCCCAGCAAGGAAAGAAAAGTAACTGAGGCAAGTCTTCTTCCAAAAGCCCTGCTTCTGAGTATATGACAATTTGGATAGTCATTCTCGATCTAATCCATAACAGACATTATTTCTAGGTCATAAAGGGCAACTTTATTCATTGACTAATATATAAGATACAGCATTGAATACACAAAGAAATATGAAGTGTTCTTGAACCTTAAAGAGCTTCCATTTACTGTATACAAATGCAGTGTGGGAGGGTGAAATATTCTATCCTCTTTTGTTTCTTTAGAATACCTCCAGTTGTTATTCATAGATGTTGTAGAACTCTGTAAACACAAGCATAATTCTGAAAGGCTACCTCTTCATAAAAATGAAAACGTATATCTACCAAAGAAATCAACACAGAATACAAATCAGCTTCTCTATGTGAAAATCCCCTTTCATCCCAAGAAAGACATTTTCCCAGGAAGAAGATGCCTACATGTGACAGTTACCCAGGAGGCCTCCTCTGCATAACAGGACAGTCCCTACACTCCGTGTGCCTCTCCCCGAGTCTTCCAGAACCTGTGCCTCAGCCTCTCCCGCCTCTACCCCCCAGCCCAAGCCCAAGCTCCACCCCTGGCTTTAGTTTCTGCTAAGTTTCCAGTATTCAGCCTTCCTTTGTGTGTTCTACTTTGGGTCTGAATCTGGTTTTATGCAGCCAATGAATTCATGATTTAGAAAAAAATAAGTGAATCTGTGTATTGTCCATTTACTTGTAGACTAAAATTATTGATACTTCAGAGACAAAAATAAACTTAAAACTTTTCTACAGTGGATAAAGAGCAAACAAAAGGAGGCAGCTGATAACTTCTTGCTGCTCTCTCGCTCTTCAGCACTGTATTTCAGGCCATATTACCCTCCAAGTGGTGCCCTTAAAGATGAGACACATGCTCTTTGACTCAAATTTGATGAAGCTATAAAATATGAGACTTCTCCCCATTCACAGAGACTCTTACGCCCAGCCAGGGTAGAGCTCTACTGTACCGCACAGCTTCTACACTAGGAAAGGTTGATTAAAACATTATTAGCATACTGATTTCCTGCTTCTCAGGCAATAATGATAGCTTTAATAAAATTTATTTCCCTCATATTTTGAGAAATTACTGGCTTGAATCAGGGATGTCAAGGCTGACATTTTTATGATTCTCTTAGTTTTGTTTCTTATTATTAAAACACAGTTTACCACCTACAGCATTAGGTCTGTATTCTTAGCAGGAAGACATGAAAGACAGGACAGCCAGCAAAGAGTGCCCACTCAGGGAGACTGTCTGAATCTCCTCCCTCGGTGTCTTTATTTATTAGGCAAACTGTGTTATACAAACACATTTGAAAGGAAAGAAGGGAAATAGAAATCTTTATGTGTAAGGATATTATATACCATGCAAAACTATAATTTTAGTAAAAAATAAAGTAGATATTAAATTTATCTGTTACTATAAATTGAAGTAATTTAGGTATTGTCACCCAAATATATACCATGCAATACTGAGTTATTTCAAGGAATTTAGAAATGCTGGAACATTTCTTCTAGTATCTGCTTGTCTCCTTAGAGTCTGGGCCACAGGAAGAAAACAATCACCTCTGGTACCTTGTCTGAGTTTCCATAAACTAAATTCATGTCACAGAAAGAAAGACAGAAGTCTGTCAACACCCCCAGACAAACTTCTCTCGCACACCATTTTCCACTATTTTGGTCCCCTGATGAACCATTTACAATCCATTGTCTGTCCTGTGAGCCCCATGGACTGTGTTCCAGGCCATTGTGTCTTCTCTTAGTTCACTGAATTCCCCCAAACACATTTGCTATTTCCTGACATACTCTATTCTCCCCTTCCCATGAAGGGATAAACTTTTAAATGATGGTAGACTAATCGTAATCAGTCATGAGACTTTCTCTCATGCTTCTGTATATTGACAAACATGAATGCCTTTCCCAGTTGATCCTTTGTGATTTTACTCTGATTAAATGTTAGTTTTACATGGAGGAACAGTAGTAGCAGCCTCTGAAACGCAAGCTGCCTTGTGATTATCTTCTGACCTTTAGAAACTTTGTGGGAAATCTCTTTGTGGGAAAACTAAACAAAGGAAAGACCTAAGCATCTCAAACAGACACATCCTCATGCAAAATGTTGGATTAGAAAAAGAAATCATCCTCTGGAAAAGGGAAGCCAGTGGGGAAAAGTCTTGGGTGTTGGTCAAAGGAACAAAAAGGGAAAATATAAAGGAGACCTTCTCAAGCATTTATAATCCCAAAGTGGAACATAGTGGGATTTAGTACTTGTACTACTTCTGGGTTCTGGGAAATCTCAGGTGGAAAATTACATGAAAGATTTCCAATTTCAATCACCTCAAAACACATGACATGTGGAAGGATGTACCTTAAAGACAGATTCCTCAGGACCCACTTTTAAGAGAGATTTATATAAATAATTAATCAGAAAACATAGCAAATACGTGAGAAAATAAGCTGTCATAAATTAGACTCAGCAGAAACAATAGGAGACAAAATTAGATCTCAAAATCTTGGAGCAGAGTATTATTTAGTACAGAAAGTAAAAGGACTATGCTTAAACTATTTGTGAAGTAACAGATGCAATGGTAAACTAAGAACAGAAAATGAGGGAGTAGGAATGCAGTTCCATGGTAGAGCATGTGCTTCCCATGCCTGAGGGAAGACTCTGGCCCTTATCTACAAATAAACACGAAGAACACAGGAACAAGAATAACTAGGCAGTATTAAAAAGAACCAAATAGAATTTCTAGAAATGTAAATATACAATGTAATTAAAATTTAAAATAGATTAGATTAAATGACAGACAAATCACAAGGAAAGAGAGTTTTAATCTATGGTCTAAATGTGTTCCCCAAAATTCATGAGTTGGAAACTTAATCTCCAATGAAATAATGTTGAGAATTGCCAATATTATTGGCCCGTTGAAGATACAAAGATCATGAGGAATCCATCCTCATGGAGAATTAATGATGCTATAAAACAAACTCACAGGACTAGAGTTTCTTCTGCTTTCCTGCTGCGTGAAAACACAGAGTTCACCTTTCGGAGCCTTTGTCTCTTGACACGTATGAACACTAGGAGAAGGCCCATGGCCTTGATCTCGGATGCTCCTGCTTCCAGAACTTTAGGAAACCAATTTATGTTCCTGGTAAATCATGTGTCTCAAGTATTCTATTACAGCAACATAAATAAACTAACACTTTTAGTAAATAAGATATAAGAGCAGAAAAATCTCCTAATGCTGTATAGAGATAAGATAAGGGTATGAAGCTATGAAATTTGGGCTAAAAGACATGGAGAGAAATATTCTTTCTAGAGGGTAAGAAGAGACAACAGCAAATTTAATGTCTAAGACAATAATGAAAAACATAGGTGTTCAGAATTGATGACAGGCTTGATATTTCAGACTGGTGAAATACACCAACTCTCAAACAAGATAAATAACAATAAATGCATTACTTCAAACAACATAATGATACTTTAGAAGACTAAAGACAGAGGAAAATCATAAAAAGAACCAAGGAAAAAAAAACAAGGGAGATTACCTAAGGAAGAACAACAATTAATTTCATCTCTTCTCAACAGTAACAAGAGAATACATGAAAACAATTCAAGGTACTACTGAAAGAAAACAGGTCAGCCTGGAATTATGTACTCTCCTAAACTACTACATGAGTTTAGGTGTAAAATACAGATTTTTTTCAGAAAATATAGATTTCTTTCCAAAGAATATGGGAAGATGCCATCATGTTCTGGGAGCTCTTTAGCCTCTTCAGAGGCTTCTTTATGCTTCCTCTATCATGCAGATCTCCATGCTCATAAATATTGTGGGCCGTGTTGAGCCAATATCTTAGGGCATGTGATCACATGATTACAATTATTTAGGTTTATTGGTCTCTAGAAAGAAAAAGCTGAGTTATACAATGCTATATACTTATGTCTAGACTCAAGTCATTCATTTTTTCTTAGTGTTTTTTCTTTTTTAGATATTACATCAAAATCACATGTATTTGTGAACATGTACACATTCCAGTGTCAGGATGGAATTGGTGGAAGAGATTTGTGAGGGTAGAAAGTTCAGAGCAGTCATACGTGATGCTCTGTTGATTTGTGGGCAAAGTAAGAAGTTTCAATTATTACTTTTGTTGTTACTGTTATTATTTATAGTAATGAGGAATCAATTCAGGGCCTGCACTGAGTTCTACCTTAAGCCTATTTTTTTCTTGTGTGTGTGTGTGTGTGTGTGTGTGTTAAGTTTTTCAGTGGTGGAGGGTGACAAAAAAGCAGAAATAAAAGGGAAGGGGACCTTTATTAACTCTGAAGGCAAGGAGAGGATTGAGGGCAGGGAGTTGGGCAGATCCTCTGACCTGAGACAGGAAGGCTGAGACTTTATGGACTTTTGCTAAGGGCAGAATTTGAGAGGCAGGTTCAGTGACACCCAAAGAGTTGATTGGAGGTTCCCTAGTGTGGTCAGGAAAGGCAAAAGGAAGTTCTATCCAGGGCTGGAGTGGGGAAGAAGGAGGTCATTGGGAAGATAAGCTGCTGTTTTGGGATTCAGCCATGTTGGATCAGAGCCATGATAATTTAGCAGTTTGTACTTGGGCCAGTACCTATCATTTTGTTTGTTTTGTTTTTGAGAAAGGGTCTCATGAAATCATGAAGTTGCTCAGACTGGGCTCCAACTTGCCATTCTCCTGCCTCAGCCTCCCAGAGTGCTGGGATTACAGGTTTGTACCACTCGGTCTGCTTTCAGTTATTCTTGGTATGTACTGAGGAATCTGCATTATAATCTAAGTTTTATCTCCCCCACCCCCAATTCTTATGTTGAAACCCTAACCCCTATGTTTCAGAATGTGATTTATCTTGGAAAGGCTTTTAAAGAGATAATTGAGGCAAAATGAGGTCATTAGGATGAACCTAATCCAACCAGAACGGTATTTTTATAAGAAGAGTGATTAGGGTACCCTGAGATAGCACAGGTAAGTTTGCATAGCAGGATGGTCACGTGAAGAGACTGCAGAGAAGTGCCTCAGGAGAGAAACCTCAGAGGAATTAAGTAGCTGGCACTGTGATCTTTGTCCTGTGAGAAAAATCAATGTGTACTGCTGGAGCCTTTGAGTCGATGCATTTCGTGTGCTTACTCTGCCCCTGCAGACGTAGATCACCCACTTTTTTCTTTTTGAGACACACATACCCTCCAATACTGATTCAAAGACTCTGATTTTGTAACCAAGGATGAGGCTTTTACTTTCCCGAATTTAAATTCCTCTGGTATTAACTGGCCAAGCAGACTGTGGTGCTCCCTTGTGACGCTTCTAGGAGGCCTGTGTGCCACTTTGCACTAGCAAGTAAGTGGTCAGTCACACTCACTGACCGAAACCACGGCTGAGGCCAGTCCTCAGCCGGAACAAGACCATTAGGAAGGCTTTTCCTCTGCTCTTCCTAGATGGCCCCCCTCCTGCTCTTTTTGCCTGGCATTCCCCTGGAGCAGAAAACAAATTTTCCCCAGCTGTGCCACAACCACTTTCCCAGCTCACACAACTCCCTAAAGCACTTCTGTGGCTCTTGGCCCTGTGCTGATTCCTAGGAGGAGTTCAGCTCAGACAGTTGTGCACCCCGAGATGGGAACCTTAGGAGACAGACACTTCTCAAGCTACAGACTACTGGCAGGCAGAAGGTACACAAAGGAATTCAAAGAATTCCTGCGGTGGCTAGATGCAGGGAGTGCTTTCTTTCAAATATTCTTTTTTTTTTTCCTCTCTGTTAAAATGTTTTCTTTTCCAGTTGATTGCATTGTGCATATCTTAAATCCTGTGACCTCTCTCTCTCTCTTTCTCTCTCTCTTTCCTTCCTTCCTGTTCCCTGTGACCCCCCCTTCCTCATTTCCCTAAGTCTTAACTTCTAGTTTCCTGGTGTCTCTCATTTGCTTATTTATTTGTCTTCCTAATACAAGAGAAAATATAATGTTTAACTTTCTGAGTCTGGATTATTTCTTTTAGCTGAGAGTCTTGAGTTCTATGCATTTTTCATGTAAGTAGCATGTTCTCATTTTTCTTCATGACTGAATAACATTTTATGGTGTATTGGTGCCACATTTCCTTTATCCATTCACTTGTTGATGGGTATCCACACTGCTTCTAGAGCATAACCATTGTGACTGTGCTGCTCAAGACAGGGGTATTCATGTATCATGAGGGTATGCTGTTTTTAATTCTTTTGGGAATATACTAAGAATAGGGAGCTAGATGAGTTAGCTCAGTGGACTAAGTGCCTGCTTAGGCAATCGCAGGGACCAGGGTTCAATCTGTGGTACCTCGGGCTGCTCCGGCCCCACCTGCAGGCGTGCTTAACTGTCCACCCAGACATGGTGTGGCAGCACATGCCTGCAATCCCAGCTCTGGGGAAGCTGAAAACAGGAGGATCACTCTAAGTCTGAGCTGGGCAGTGAGACCCTGTACCCAATACATAAATAAGAAAAAAAATTCCCAGGCATCAACCTATCCAATGAGGTGAAAGACTTGCCTGAAAAGTAAATAATGCTGCACAAAGAAATTAAAGATATCAGGCAATAGAAAGGCATGCCTTGGTCTTGGATCAGAGCTAACATTTTTAGACGCCAATGTTACTAAACATAATCGGACTTAATGCAATCTTTATTAGAATGCTAGCAACACTCTTCTCAGATACAGAAAAACAATTGTGAAATTCATACTAAATCAATGCAGAGCCAGAAGAACTAATGCATCCTCGAGCACAAAGAGCAGTGTCACGAAGATGTCCCAATTCCAGTGCTCCCAGTCACTTTCTTTATGGCTAAGACAAGATCTCTGACATCCAGAACTTAGAGGACGAGAGGTTTATTCTGGCTCACATTTGAAGTCCACGGTTGACTGGTGCCAGAACAAGATGAACATGAGGGAGGAGCCCGAGCACCGAGAAGGTCTGGGAGCCCGCTATGTGGGCCAATCTCTGTCCCAACAAGCAACAATGGGTCCTCCCAGGTGCTTCCCAATCAACAAGCCTTCAGCGATGCTCCCGCACTTGCATGACAACCTCTCTCGGGACCGGGAAGCACTCTCATTTTGGCCTCAGGAGGCTTCATTTCTAAGGGCTTTTTAGCAAGGAAGCTGATGCACAGCTCCACACTTCCTTGCTCTGCCAGCCTCTCTCCTGGGCCTGACTGCCATAGTGTGTTTATCTGAGAGCCAGCTGGCCATGGTATGAAAGTGTGAACCAACAAGAAGTCTCTCCCTCCTCCTTAAGTTGTGGATATTGAGCATTTTTTCTCATCAAGGAGGAAGTAACTAAGACACAAGATTTTAAATTATCTTACAAAACTATAGTAATGAAAACAATGCAGTTCTGTCACATTAAACTTCCAAATGAATGGAATAAAATAGAAGACAGAAAAACAATCTCATGAACCTCTAATTACCGGATTTTTTTTTTTTTTTTTTTTTTTGACAGAACTGGGAATTGAACTCAGGTCCTTGCGCTTGCCAGGCAAGTTCTTATTCTACTAAGCCATCTCCCCAACCACCTGATTTTTTTGACAAAGGAAACAAAAGATAGTCTTTCTAACAAATGATCCCTAGAAAACTGGCTACCAAAATGCAAAAGATTGAAATCAGATCCACATCTCCCACCTTGTGCTAAAATCAAATCAAGATATTCCAAAGACCTAGCTATAAAATCAAGAAATTGAAACTGCTGAGTGATATCATAGGAAAAGCACTTGGAGTCCTGGAAATAGGGGAAGACTTTCTGAACAAAGCTCCAAACATAAGAAATAATATCAATAATCAACAAATGAGATTATAACAAGTTAAAAAGCTTCTGCATAACGAAGGAAGCAATCAGCATAATAAAGACACAACCTACAGAATGGGAGAAGAGTTTTCTTAGGTACTTTTTTGGAAGACTATTATATAGAATGAATTCAAAGATCTTAAAAAATTAATCTCTCCCTTCAAACAGGAAAAGACAACTATAAAGTAATGCAAAGTGTTCTAAATTCCTGGGTATCTTTTTGATATTATTTGCTCAATTATTTTGGTATCAATAGAGTTTTAAATATTAAAATTAGTAGCATGTCTGGTTGACCATTCTAGCCTAACTCTAATTTCACTGTGTTTTTTATTTCTTAAATAGTACTTCTTAGAGACTGGCATTTCAAGCTGTTTTGGGGGGTGGAATTAAGGAAAGCGACTCCTCATTTTTGCTTTAATAACATTGTTTCCAGTTTTACTGAGAGTTACTATACATGGTCTAGATTTCTAATGCAATAGAAATTTCCTCCTAACTAGTGAAAGAATAATTATAACTACTTCTGAAGTTGCTATGTACATTTAATGTCTCTGTGTCTGTGACAAGAGACCTTACCCTACTAAACTGCAAGACTTGCTTTGGACAGTGAGATGGGTAGAGAGTGGCATCTATCACTTCCAGGTAGAAACACATGCCTTTGTGTGCTTCACTGTGGTCTCCACCTCATCGCACATTTCTGGAAATTGAGGAAGTAGAGTAGAGGTAGGTCTTCATTAGTCATTGGGTCCCAAATGACTGTATTGTGAACAGCTCCAGTCAATCCCCAGGAGAAATGAGATAGGAGCAAGAAATCAAATGAAGACATTAAAAGGTAGAGATTTCCAGTTGTCTGTGACTGTAGTACAGTGCAGTTTATCTTAGCTACAATGACAAAAAGATCGTTTTAAAGACATCAAACTGCTCAATAATTGATGTAAAAAGGTTTTGATCAAAATTAGTTTGAAAAAATAGTATATACACCAGGGAGATAGCTCATCTGCATAAGTGCCTGCCTGGCAAGTGCAAGGTCCAGAGTTTGATCCCCAATACAATCAATCAATCAATCAATCAGTCAATGATGTATATAAATGCAGGGGATAACTTTAATTTTTTGGTGGTGGTGGTGTTTGTGTTTGAACCCACAGCCTTGCATGTGCTAGGCAAGTGCTCAGCATGCTCATTTTTCATGAGGATGAAGCACTCTAATTCTCAATAGTTGGGTATTCTCTGCCTTTAACAAATTCAGTTCCACTTCCCTATGGGAACTCTGGAGTGAAGAGGGTCAAAGAACTTCTAAAAGAACCAGATTAAATATATTTTCATGTTTCAAACCACATGGCTCCGTTTCAGCTATTCAGCTCTGTCCCTGGATGTCCAAGTGGCCACAGATAACGAATGAACTAATTGATGTAATTATGTTCTAATAAGACTTACCCAAGCAGATAGCTTGCTCACAGTTTTTTTACCCTTGACCCAGGGCATACAGTTCAACATCTATACCCTCAGATCCCCAAATCTCTGTAGTCCCCACCCTAAGGAACTAAATCAAGTTGTCAAAGGCAGTCATTTGTTCATCTGCTCATGCACTCATCTGTTCATCCAGCATTTATGCTGCTAGCCTCCTGTATTCTAGCCACAGTGTCAGGCCAGGGGGCCAGAGTGGAGGGCAAAGCTGACAGCTGTGTGCGTTAGTCTGTCTGTGCTGCTGTAGCACAATATCTCAAACTGTAACCTGTAAGCAACAGACATTTATTTCTCTTTATTTGTAAGACCTTCTGGAGGCTAGGAGGTCTTAGATCACATCACTAGGAGATTTGGCGTCTGGTGAAGGCTGCGATCTGCTTTCCAACATGGCAGCTCCTTCTTCCAGGATGCTGCCGCACATGGCAGAAGAGATGGGAGCACTGGTTCCTTGAAGCCTCTCAATAAGGTCATTAATGCCATGCACGAGGGCAGAGCTCTATCACTGATCACTGCTGAAAGGCCCCACCTGTTCGTACTTTTGCATTAGGAATCAAGTTTCAAGATGAATTTTGGAAGGACACAGTTTCCCAACCATTATTCTCATGGCACTTAGAGGAAAGTACATGAACGCACACAATAAATAAATATACAAGATAATGTCTGATAATAATAAGTGCTATGGAAGTAAAGCCATATTAATATGTTGAGCTGTAAAAGGCTGTAGGTAACAACTTGTGTGGATAACCCACTACTATTGTGGACTGCTGGACTATATTGGATTGTTTCACTGAATTCAAGCACCTATAATGATTGAATGACAATAGAAAACCCATCCCTCACAGGACTAAACAAAAAAGGAAGGACCATTCTGTATGTTTATATACAGAATAGTTAGGATAAATATGCAGCTACTTTTGCATAATTCTATAAGAAGAAAGATTTGCACTAATAGTGTTTGGCTAGGATATCCTGTCTGCTTCTTGTACTATGGATAACCACTAGGAAGATAACAATGTAAAAAGTATTAATTATTGAAACTGTACTATAAATCAGCTTTGAAAAAAAAAGATAGGTATACAGCTACATTCTCTTAATTCAATGAATAGAGGGATTTGCTCTAATAGTGTTTGTAAATAGAATATCATGTCTGCACCTTGTATAACAAATAATCATTACAAAAACATTATGCAATGTATTAATTATTGAATCTGTTCTACTAATTTGACTTGAAACTGTCTCATTGCTATTTGTTCTTCAATAAAATTATGGGAAAAAATAATAAGTGCTGTGGGTAAAATAAAATGTGTATAAGAGCCAGCCTCACAAAAAGGCTCTCTGAATTTTGCGGGAAACATTTAAGATCCAAACCATACTTCTTTACTTCTTCTAAAACCTGCTTATTAGGGCCTGCAAGATAGCTAAGCTGACTAAGCACCTGAACAGGCAAATGCAGGGACCTGGATTCGAAACCTGGTGCCACATATCCCACTAGGTGTGCTGAGCCAGCCACTGTGCCTGGATGTGGAGGTGAAAACCTGTAATCCCAGGGCCAGGGATGCTGAAAACAGGAGGGTCACTACTAGTCTGAGCTGTGCAGTGAGACCCTGTAACAAATACACACACACACACACACACACACACACACACACGCACACACACATACACGCTAAACTAAAATAAAATAAAACTTGCTTATTTATATCTAAAATCCATTCCTCATAATTGGAAGAAAACATTTAAAATGAAAAACATAATAGACATCACTTTTCATGGTGGAAGAGCTTCACAGGATTTGTAATCTGCCAATCCCTTCTTACTGTGAGTGACTCACTGTCATCCTTGCTTCACCTGGGGAAGTGGAAAGAGTTGAGTGATCAAACTTGTATAAATACAACTGAAAATCTTAGCTCATCAGAGGTTCCGTCCTCTGCATCCTCAGCTCCTAGCCAGAGGTGCAGGGCAGCCCACCACAACACCTGTTGAGAAGGCAAGAGCATTTTGAGGAGGATGTTTTTCTGCTGATGAGGAAGGACCCCCTAAAGACAAGCTTGGCAAGAGTGACAGGCACTGGGCTGGTGGCCTTCCCTGGCAAGAGGGGATGACTTCAGGACTCTGTGTCCCTTTAATGTTCCTGTTTACTATTAAGCAGCTTTGCTTGCACAGTCCAGCTAGAAATCTTGTTTGCCTCTTTGTTTTCACAAGTCTGACTCCCACAGATCTGTTAATGAAGATCTCAATTCTCTGATCATTTCAGCCTTTTCAGATGGGCATTTAGTAAATGCTCAACAAATACATACAAGTTTGAATGGCAGTTACAGTTTAGAAATAGGAGGGCGTCACTGAGCTGTGACACTCTGTGAAGCGATGTGTCTCATGAGCATTTATAGTTAGTGAGAAAGAAAAAAGATTCCATACATGTCTTTGGGTTTCTTTGATTGTATTTTTATTTTTATTGTTTTGAATGTTTTTATCTTATTTTTTTATTAAAATTCTTCTAAGTAAAATATTTACAGACAAGATATTCACTACTTCCTTTCTTTTTTTAAGAATTGCTTTCAATAAACCTTATTTTTTTCTTTTTATTTATTTAGCTTATTTTCAAGACAATATAATCGTAATTGATAAGACATTAGAAACTGTACACGTTTAGAAGACCAAGATGAGGGGTATTAAACCGCAGTTTTTGTACCGCACATTGGTATCTTTGATGTGGTTGCTCAGATTACAGATATTAGCATTTGTGTTAGTCAAAGTGAAAATTTTAAACATTGACTGATGTTCTAAAAGAACTGATGGAATTACATCATTTCAGTTGTCCTGTATATATACTTGCATTAGCTTTCCTCCTTCCTTTTTCTCCTTTTTTTCCATCTTTATTATTTATTCCTTATGTTTAGTTTCTTACTTTATATATCCACCTTTCAGATTTTATTTATTCTTTCATGCTCTTACACTAGGAAGAGAATACAATACTTACATATGTGGGTGTGATTTATTTCATTTATAGCCTTTAGTGGCAGCCATTTACCTACAAAGTCTTTGATTGTATTCTTAAAGTCTCTTCAAAGACATGTATATTTGATTGAAGGATTTGCATGGAGAATGGAAAGAGAATCTTTTCTATAGGATCTTACTTTCCTCAAGTTTTACCGAACAATAGGGAAGAAACAGCTGCAATTCGTATCTTGTCTTTTCTCAAGTCCTTTCTAGCTGGGATGAGGAAGCCGACTATGTAGATGTTTGTGGGTCAAAATGCTTTGAAAATCTTAGAGTTTTCTGGGATGTGATTCTACTTATGCATTAGGGCAGTTCTTGCGGAGCACAATGACTGTTTCTGCTAAGAATACAGGAGATGTCTTTCATTTTCACTGTTGCAAATTCATTATTACAGTGACACAATTTCTATTCAGGTTCTTCCCATAACCTCCAAATACATATACATCACAGAGTTATCTTTAGCTTTGGAAAAATAGTGTTTAGGAAATCATATGAAGTAGAGACAAGCAAGAGAGTAGATGATAACAAGGATGAAGTGGGAAGCCACGTCTGTGACTTCTATCCTACGGCCACCACTGGCTGACTGTGGGACCCTGAGCAAGTCACTTAGCCTGGCTGATCCTGTTTTTCATCTGTATAATGGGAGTAAGAAGAGGACCATCCTCATTAAAGGTATTGTGAGGACTCAGTGAGTGATGGAAATTAGACCGTCAGCCCAGAGCTTGGCATTCTGTGAGAGTGAGCAGTGGTTCCAACTGCATCAGTTCTAATGAAACACTTCTGAGAAAAGGGTTGTGTTTCCTTTTTCCCTTCCTCAAACACAAGAGTTTCTGAACATGAAACACTGTGGTTGAAGAGCAACTTGGGGATGAAAAAAAAATGTCTAGACCTCGTCATTCTTAACCTCTAAGTTTTATACACAGTTTTTGAAAACCGCTGTTAAATTATTTGCCATTTCAGTTGTAGCATACTATGTAGTATTATAAAAAGCAGAGAGGTCACCAAGTGGGGGATTAGGTTACTTATTTACATGTAATGTACAGAAAGAAAACCTTTGTTCTTTCTAGGGGTTTGGTTCTATTCCTGGTTTATAAATCAATTTCCTTTTCCTTTCCAAACCCAAACAGCTCACATTCCTGCATAACTGCATGGTTACTGGTGTTTCTGTGGAGACAACCACCTAGGAAGTGGATTTCTCAGCCCAAGAGCTTTGCATTAAAGCTTCTTGGCAAGATGAAAGCATGGTGTTTTGGGTCCATAAAACCCATAATTTTATCATGATCATCAGATAATGAGGATAATAACAGAGTTGTAGAATTTTAGGATGAGAAGAACATTAGATCCCATCTAAGCCAACCCCCTCATTTTCCAGATGAGTAAACTCTTACACTGGAAGCACGTTCCAAAGCCCTAAAAGAGTTTTCACATAGATTCCATTATTTGCTTCCCCAAGGGCCCTTCAAGGTGCAGGATGATAGGCATTATTCGTATTCATTTTGCAGATGAAGAAACAAGCTACAGGAGCGCAATCGACATGTCCAGCCATGTGAGGGGCCAGTCAGTGGCATATCTCAAGTTCCAGCTTTAGGTTGCCTTGGCTGCATCCGAGGACTCTTTGGGCCCACTGGAAGTCATCTAGATGTTTGCAAGCTCCTTCAGCTTTGATACTTTTGGACTTTGAGACTGTCAAGTGCAGAATAATATTTTAAGTCCTCAAGAAAACATGCAAGGTTTTGTTGCCTGGCCTTTGTTCACCTCCTTGGCTTCATCTGCCATGCCAACTTTGTGCTTTTTCTTCCAGCAACTCTAACTACCTTTGTATTTGTAGTTGCTTGCTTATTTATTTATTTATCTATCTGTTTATTTTGTATTTTAGGGAAGGGTCTACAGGGTTTTTGGGGGTCTCACTACTAGATATGTCTCAAGTGATCCGCCTATTTACAGCCTCCCAAGAGCTGAGATTACAGGTGTGCACTACCATGCCCAGTCTCAATTGCTGTCTCAGCATGCCCCAGGGGGCAGGCCAGCAAGGCAGGCTTGGGGATCGAACCTCTGGCCCTTGCTCCTGCTGTAGTTGCTTGTTTAGATTCACTTCCAGCTCACTTTTTATTCTTACCAACCCCTTTTAAGAATGCACTTGATCTGATCACTTTTCTTTGTGCCCTACATCGTCCTTTTGAGCACCTACCCTAGGCAGTCTCAGAAGCGTAGGTCTTCACACTATACCATGACTTATGCAAACCTCATTATTTCAGGAGTGCTCATGATTCTTCAGAGAGAAGAATGAAAAGACGTCTCTTTAAAAGAGATAAAAAGTTATGCAGTTCCACATAGGTGAAATGAAACACAAACACACAGGAAACATGCTTTTGTTCTTAATAACTTTATATTATCTGGTTCCAGCTCTTAGCAAGACTTTCACAGAAATTCCTGTGTAATCCACAGATTCCATATTTGGCATAGTGTGCTGTTAAGTTAGTTTTTTAAAATTAAGCAAACAAATATCTGATTTGTGGCATTTCTCAGTTTCCAAGGGGTAAAAATATTCCCACTGTGGTATACTATGAGCCACTGTGGTGCCACTGAGTGTGGCCAAGGGCAGTGACACTGGCCTCATGGGACCTATGAGCGAGCTCCCCCACATCACTGTCTTTGGTCTGAGCTAAGGGGAGTAGTTTTGCATATCTCGCAACCAAATACTACATTATGCCATTCACCATCAATAGAGAAAAGAAATGACCTCCACTTCAACTATTAAATAAGGCTATAAAGATAATTTTATGTTCTTCAGAGAGCTGGTTACCCCAGCTCATTTAGCTGACTTTGTATCTATTTGAGTTCAGCATTTATCTTGTTTTCCCTGTGTTGTGTAGTGTGTATTGGGCCATTTCCTTTTTAGTATCAAAGGTAACACAAGTTCATTTACTTATACGAAGCTTTTTTTGTAAAAACATTTATTTTATGAGAAATAAAAAAGCAGAACTGTGGCCATTCCTCCAGTGATAAATATTTGCTTTCTTAATGTCCAGCGCAAACCATTTTACATGATGCTCAAACTTCCCTCTGTAGATAATAACTTTTTGCTGATAGTGTCAAATCAGAGACAATTTTTAAAAAGTTATCATAAATGGCATCTGGACTCCACATGTTTGGTTCTAACATTTTAAATAATTCAAATGCACTGAAGACAAAATAGCTAAAATTGTTTCCGTGCTATTCATGACCACTACTCATAGTATCAACATGGCCCACAGATGTCAGAGATCTTCATCGATTATAATGCAAGTGCAGCCTCAGAGACATCCCAACATGGACATGGAAGTGCATCTCTGGATCTGTGAAACACAGCAATCTTTGTTGCAGAAAGTAGCTTGGCTCAGTTTGCTCTCCCCTCATCTAGGAAGCCTTTGCAAGCCAGCTTCTACCTCTTTCTCTGAAGGCAACTAAACACCCATCCCTGCCCTAGTACCCTATGAAGCTCAGGATTTTCACATTAATGTGTGATACCATATCTGTTTTCTTGAGTGTATGCTCCAGTACCTTTTGTTCTTTCCTTACAAGTCTGAGAGAGAACAATCATGCCTTTTGTGTCTCTTCTAAGTGTATAAATCCCATAAATGAGGGTTCTAATCTCAGGACCTGATCTCTTCCCAGAGGCTCTGCCTCCTAATGCCTTCATATTATAAACTTCAAGGGAACACAAAAGTTCAGCCGGTAGAACTCCAAGTGTGGGAAACCAAGTCATACCAATATTCTAATGGGAGATAATGACATTGGAATTAATGCCTCCCAGATCACTAGTAACCCCTTCAAAGGGTTAGAGTGAGGTGCCTCTCACAAGGGTCTTACTACAAATTCCAGCCTGCTGTGGGAACCTTTTGAGCCAGACTGCTTTTCTATGGTCTCTAAAATCCTGTCACTTAAATGCTTGCCTGCCAGGTGTGGTAGCTAATGCCTGTAATCCCAGCACTCTGGGAGTCTGAGATAGGAGGATCACAAGTGTGACCCTAGCTTGAGTCATTTAGCAATACCTGGTATTAAACTAAAAAGTAAAAGGGGAGAGTTCATAAAAAGGGCACAGCTCAGTGGGAAGGCCTTGTGTTTAATTCCCAGTACAAAAAAAAAAAACAGTTTCTTAGGTTGCCTCTATACCCTAATGTGGGCCCATGCTGTACTAAGTCACATTGTGAGAAATGCCTGGATCATCTCAGGGCTTCTAGGCCCTTCTTATGGTCTTCTGCTCTTTTTCACAAGATGGGCTTGGGCAATGAACCAGCATTCTTAAACATTAGGTGGTCCTTCCCATCCTGTAAGGAAGGTCACAAGAGGAAGTCAAGTTTCCCATGCTGCATAACCTAACTCAAGTCACTTTAATGCCTTAGATGTTTATGCTTCCCTTAAATGAGGAAAACACCCAATGTCTCAGGGATCACGATTCTCACTCTACTTAATGAGCATACCCTGTTTCTCTCTTCTGTTTATTTTCAAAACTTTCAAAAGTCAAAGCTGTGGCTGATATTTTCTTTTCTCTTCCCTCAACATACTGCTTTACCTTCCATGGCCTGACCTAAAATAAGAAAGTTAAAGAAGGAAATGATAGCTATTGTTATCAAACAAATAAACAAACATCAGCAAGTCAAAAAGTTACAATAAGGTTTTCCTGGTTTTGGTGTCTCGCACAGTGAAATGCTAGAAGAAATATCAAAGGATTGGGAAGTGGGGGCTGGTCTAACTGTTGTGTCTGTGATTTAATATTCAGACAGAGGTGGTGGTGTGAGACGTTTTACTGCTGTGCAAAGGCAGAAAAACAAAGGTCTGGTAACCCTTCTTGTACAGAGAGAGTTTGTGGGTAAGAAACCTCAAAATACAACTCTGAAATATAACCCAACATCGAGCAAACAGAATGACAAAGGCAGGGATGGGTTGTTTGATATGAATACTGACTACAAAGCAGCTTCTTCCATATTTTGTAATAGATCAGTGACAAGCTGGAATTTTTCCTTTTTGGGTACTGTGAGAAGTTATTAAAAAAATCATTTTGGATTATTATTATCATCATCATCATGATCATTAATTTTAAGGAAGGGTCTATAGGGTGTTCAGGGTCTCCCAATTAGATCAGACTTGTAGTGATCAACTTGTTTATAGCCTCCCAAGAGCTGAGATTACAGGCCTGTGCCACCACGCCCAGTCTCAATAGCCTGTCTCAGTGCACAGGTGGGGGTGTGGGTGGCACGGCAGGCTCAGGATGGAATCCACAGCCCTTGCGCCTGCCTGCAGGTGTTTCAATTCGCTGAGCTATTTGGCTGGCCCAATGAAGAAGTACCAGTCCCAACGAGCTAGCCAGGAGATGAACCCATCTTGAATTATGTTCTAAGAGCAAATATGTTCAAGTGAACCATCCTGGTAAGGTTTGAGACTGATGAATGATCTTGGTTGGAGCTTTTGCTTTGGATATAATTTCATGACTGGGAGAAGATATTTCAGTCATCTCCATCCATGACCTCTAAAGGGCAGGTGGAAAATGACTGACTGATGTAACAAGGAGGTTGCTGTGAAACTTTGCAAGTGGTGCTTTGAGTGATGCCAGCAACAGCGATGAGGGGAAGGTTGGGGCTCAGGCACCCTCAGTCAATGCCTCTTTGGTGTGACGTCTTGTGTATGTCAGGACATGACAGAACCTGCAGTTGTAGAGATTTCTGGTCTTTTCATATAAGTTGATATGAGAAAATAGTATGTTTCCTGTATCCTCTAATTATAATTCTCATGTTTATGAAAGGCCTAATGGGAGCCAGGCATATTATAACAACTATCCCTAACCCTCACAACTCCAGGATGCAGATGTGAAAACTGAGACTAAGGGTGCTCAAATGACTGGATTAAACTAGCAGGATTAGGATACAGCTAAAGGAGGATTCACACAAATTCCTCTTGGTCTCCAAAACTTATGTTTCCTCCTTTATACTATGTGGTCAAGGAAATTTACTGACGTGTGTGTCTCAGTTACTTTTCTCTCTTTGCTGGGACAAATACCCAACACTCAAATTGAAGGAAGAAAACGTTAATTTAGCTCACAGTTACTGGAGCTTTCAGTCCATACTCAGCTGGCTGCAAGACAGAGTGAGAGTGACACATGGGAAAAAGCAAGAGCACAAGGGAGAGCAGCAGGCTCAAGCAGCTAGCCACTCTTCCTGCCCTACATTGTAATGCAAATTACCTGCCCTAGGGCAGGTGCAGCACCCCATCCACAAGTAATCAATCACAAACTCCAGAAGCTGCCCCAAGACTGCATGAGGCTTTGGGGGCCCACCTAGAAACAAACCATAACACAGTAATAGAAGAATACGTTTTGGTAAATTACAGTGAAAATATAAAAATAAGTTAAATTTTACCATGCCAATCTTCCTAGTGTCTCTAGTGTTAACTTTAAAAGAAAAATGAGGGTACCATTAATACCTGGTTCATTTTGGGAAGGAGGTGCTGAGGACTGAAACCATGGCCTTGTACATAGTAAGGAAGTGTTCTACTATAGAGCTACATCCCCAGCATGAAAGAATCAGTAACATATTCATTTTTGCATGGACTGCAGTGCGCTATCTCTTTAGATCCTACCATTGTTGACTCCTGAACTTTGTCCAGAGATTCCTCAGTGGGATTCTTTTTTTTTTTTTTCATAAATTAATACATTTCAAACTGTTTTCATAATGTTTTGGTATCATAGAAGGTACATACATGATATACTTACAGACATTATTACAGCATATGTCTCTTATCAGTAAACTAAGAGAGTATAGCTGTCTGAGTATCTTATTTTTCATACCTGAATTACATCAAAGATTCGATTATTAATACTTTCTACCTTGCTATTTTCCTAGTGGTTGTCCATAGTACTAGAAGCCGACATAATATCCTGTCCAACCACCATTAGTGCAAATCTTGCCTCTCATAGAATTATGTAGAAGCACGGTGTTATCTTTTTTTTTTTTTTTGCCTTTTTTTGAGACAGGGTCTCACTATGCAGTTCAGGCTGGCCTAAAACTCACTTTGTAGCTCAGGCTGATCTCGAACTCACAACAATCCTCCTGCCTCAGCCTCCCGAGTGTGGGGTTACAGGCCTGCGCCACCATGCCCGGCTAGCACGGTGTTATCGATCCCAACTGTACTGTCCATACACACACATCATGACTCTTCCTTTCGATACCTCTTCCTTTGTCTACATCTGTCAAAGATGGGCACTCCATTGTCATTCAACTAATTTAGGTGCCTGAACTGAACGACACAATCCAACACAGTCCAGCATTACACAATGATAATGAGTTATCCGAAGAAGTCATTGATCATAGCCATTTACAGCTCAACTTATTATTATGGCCCCGCGATGTATACTTCATTTTTATACTTTTCTCCTGGATGGTTAAGACCTAGATAGAGCAAGACCTATATACCAACACATGTACTTTTTGTTTCTTATGAGGTCAGTGAAGTCCCCTCAGGGTTTATCTTATAGTCCTGTACCTTATTTGTAGATCCTTTGTGTCATCTATGTGGATGAGTCACGGCCAATGCTTGACCAGTTTGCTCTCTGTGAGAGCCTGAGAGAAAGTTTTCTCTCTATGTGACTCTCCCCAGACACACTGTAGAACTTCGATCTCTTTCCTCTGTGGCTCCATAATCTTCTTGTTCAGAAAATTTGGAGCTCAACTGAGTTTCATGATGTTGCAGTACAGGTTCTCCTATGTCCTGAGTCTTCCCTAACCTTGAAAGGCTAGGGCCAAAATGTTGGCTGGCCTTGTGGCTCTTCCATTTCTCCAGTTTTGATCTGTGAACTTAGGTTGTTAACCATTCAGAAGAAAAGCTGATTAGTACCCTGCAGCATATGCCATTCACTTTGCCTTATCTGACTCAATTGTTTTTAGTTGTTGTTGTGCATTTCCATTTGTATTTCTGCTTTTCGCTTCTTATACTAGGGAGACTATACAATATTTACACATGTGTCTGGTTTATTTCACTTATGAGTATATGTTCAAGTGGCATCCACTTCAATTATAAATGCTTCAAGCTTATCATTCTTAATAGCTGAGTAACACTCTATTATATAGAAATACCACACCTTTTTCAACCATTCCTCATGTGATGGACATCTTGGTTGTTTCCAAGATTTTGCTATCACACATTGTACTGCTATAAACATAGGTACATATATATCACTGTGATACAATGCTTTCAGTTCCTCTGGGAAAATTCCCCGTAGGGGGATAGCCAGCTTGAATGGGATTTCTAGTCCTACTGTTTTGAGGAGTCTCCACACTGACCTCCACAATGGTTGTACCAGTCTACATTTCCACCAACAGTGGAGAAGTGTTCCCTTTTCCCCAGAACCTCTCCAACATTTGTTGTTGGTTGATTTCCTTATGATAGCCATTCCTTCTGGAGTGAGGTGGTATCTCAGTATTGTTTTTATTTGCATTTCATGGATGACTAGCGATGTGGAGCATTTTTCATGTATTTATTCGCTTCTTTAATTTTGTCCTCTGAGAAATATGTATTCATCTCAGATACCCATTTCTGAATTGGATCTTTAAATTTGAGAGCCCTGTTATATCTTAGTTCTTTATATATTCTAGACAGCAGACCTCTGTCTGATTGCTTATTAGTTAGGATTTTTTCAAAATTTGTGGATTGTCTTTTCCCTCTGTTGACAATTTCTTTTGACATGCAGAAGTTCCTTAAGAAGAGTTGATCCCAGTTGTTGATTCTTTCAATTGCTTCCCGTGCAAATATATGTTTGTTCATGAACTCTTTACCTACCCCTATGCCTTCAAGAGTTCCTCCTATTTTCTCTTCCAGGAGATTGAGTGATTCTGTTTTAATGTTTAGATCTTTAATCCATTTTGACTTTAACTTGGTGCATGGTGATAGAGTGGGGTCAAGTTTTATTTTTCAGCGTGTAGAAAGCCAAGTTTTCCAGCACCATTTGTTGAAGAGGCTATCCTTCTTCCAGTAAGTATGATTGGCCCCTTTGTCAAAGATTAGATGGCTGAGCGTGTTCATATATGCTTCTACACCTTCTAATCTATTCCATTGATTCTCGGGTCTATTTTATTGCCAATACCATGTTGATTTTATCACAGTGGTTTTTAGTATAATTTCAAGTCAGGAATTGCGATGCCTCCTGCCTTATCTTTATTGGCCAAGATTGCCTTTGCTATTCTAGGTCGTTTGTGGTTCCAAATAAATTTTAGGAATGATTTCTCTATGTCTAGGATGTATGTTGCTGGCAGTTTGATAGGGATTGCATTAAATCTGTTCATCAATTTTTGGAGTATGGCCAGCTTCATGATGTTGGTTCTTCTTATCCAGGAGCATGGAATATTTTTCCATTTTCTGAAATCCTCTATAATCTCTTTTCGCAAGGTATTGTAATTTCCTGTGAAAAGATCTTTGACTTCCTTGGTTAAGTGAATCCCAAGGTATTTCATTTTCCATGGTGCTATTGTAAAAGGTATTGTTTCCCTTTCAGTGTGCTTGTTATCTGTGTAGAGGAATGCTATTGACTTTTGACTATTGATTTTGTATCCTGCTATGCTACTGAATTTCAATTTCAGTTCTAGTAGTTTCTTGGTGGAGTTTTTGGGGTCTCAAAAGTAAAGTATCATGTCATTGACAAATAGTGATAATTTAATTTCTTCTTTACCTATTCTTATTCCCTTTATTTCTCCCTCTTTTCTAATGGCTTTTGCTAAGATTTGCAAGACTATATTGAATAGGAGGGGTGATAGAGGACATCCTTGTACCTGATTTAAGAGTAAAAGATTTCAGTTTTTCCCTATTTAGGATTATATGAGCTTTTGGGTTATCACAGATGGCTTTTATCAAGTTAAGATACAGTCTATCTATTCCAATTTTCTGTAGGACCTTGGACATGAATGAATGTTGGACTTTGTCAAAAACTTTCGCTGCATCAATTGAGATGATCATGTGGTTGATAGATTTCAGTCTATTAATATAGTGTATTACATTTATAGATTTTCAAATATTGAACCACCCTTGCATCCCTGGGATGAATCCTACCTGATCATGGTGTATGATCTTCTTGATGATTTGCTGTATTCTATTTGCCAGGATTTTGTTTAGTATTTTTGCATCTATGTTCATGAGGGAGATTGGCCTGTAGTTCTCCTTTTTGGTTGTGTCTTTCCCTGGTTTTGGAATCAGCATTATACTTGCCTCCAGGAATGATTTTGGGAGCAATGTTTCCTTTTCAATTTCATTGAAGAGTTTGTGGAGTGTGGGGATTATATCTTCTATAAATTTCTTGTAGAATTCAGCTATGAATCCATCAGGGCTTGGACTTTTCTTTGTCGGTAGGCTTTTTATTACGTTTCCTATTTTGTTGGCTGTTATTGGCGTGTTGAGAGTTAGTATATCTTCTTGATTCAGTTTTGGTAATTTGTACCTTTTGAGGAATCTGTCCATTTCTTCTGTGTCTTCTATTCTCTGAGTGTATAGATTCTCGAAGTAACTATTGATAATCTTCTGAATTTCTGCTGGGTCTGTGGTGATTTCAACCTTTTCATTCCTTATTGCTTGTACTTGAATTTTTTCTTTGCTCTTTATGATGAGGTTGGCCAGAGGCTTATCAACTTTATTTAGTTTTTGAAAGAACTAACTTTTTGCTTTGTGTGTTCTTTGAACTGTTTTCTTCATCTCAATTGAGTTAATTTCTGCTCTAATCTTTATGATTTCTTCCTGTCTTTGCTCTCTGGGTTTCGTTTGCTCTTCTTTTTCTAGTTGTTGGAGGTGCACCATTAGGGTGCTAATTTGTTCCTGTTCTGTTTTCCTAATGTGTGAGTTCATAGCTATGATTTTCCCTTTAAAACTGCTTTCATCATATCCCATAAATTCCAGTAAGTTGTACTTGAATTTTCATTGAATTGTAGATATTGTTGAATTTCTTGCTGAATTTCTTCTGCGACCATTGATTGCTGAGTAGTGTGTTGTTCAGTTTCCATGAATTTAGTGGGTTTTTCTGGTTTCTTTTGTCATTTATTTCCAGTTTCATTGCACTGTGGTCAGATAATATGCATGGGATAATTTCTATTTTCTTGCATATACTTAGGCATGACCTCTGGACTAGTATGTGGTCTATTTTGGAAAATGACCCGTGTGCAGCTGAAAAAAATGTGTATTCAGCTGTGGTTGGGTGGAACACTCTGTATATGTCCACCAGGTCCAGTTGTTCCAAGCTCTGGTTCAGTTCTGCTATTTCCTTGTTAATTTTTTTGTCTGGTTCATCTATCTTTTTGAGATAAGGGGGTGCTAGTGTCTACTGTTAAGATTGTGTTCTTAGACATTAAGCTTTTCGTGGCTGTTAAGATTTGTCTTACATAGTTGGATGCTCCTGTATTTGGTGCATAGATATTTATGAGTGTTACCTCTTCCTCTTGAATTTTTCCACTGAGCAATGTGTAGTGGCCTTCTTTTTGTAGTTTGGTCACTCTTGGTTTGAAGTTGAGACTGTCTGAGAACAGAATTGTTACTCCTGCTTTTTTCTGAGGTGCTGGGCATGTAGTATTGTTTGCCATCCTTTGACTTTGAGCCTATGAACGTCCTTTTGAGTAAGTGTGTTTCTTGTATACAGCATATTATTGGATTTTGTTTCCTAATCCACTGTGGCAATCTATTTCTCTTAATTGGAGAATTGAGTCAGTTTACATTGATGGTTATAATTGAAATGTGCTGACTTATGTTTGTAATGATATTTACCTGGTGTTGTTTACTCCTTTGTAACCTGTGTTTAATTGTCTGTCCTGTTTAGCGGGTTCCTTTCATTCTCATTCATGGAGTTCTGGTCATTGTGGTCTCTCTCTAGAACATCTTTCAGCAGCCTGTGAAGGGATGGCTTTGTCATCATGAAATTCTTTAGTTGTTCTTTGTTGTGGAAGTATTTCTCTTCACCATCAAACTTGAAAGAGAGTTTTGCAGGGTATAATAGTCTGGGCTGGAATTTGTTTTCGTGTAGGACTTGAAGAACTCTGCTCCATGCTCTCCTTGCCTTCATTGTTTGTGTAGAAAAGTCAGCTGTAATTCTGATGGGTTTTCCTTTGAATGTGAGCTGCTTCTTCTCTCTAGCAGCTCTCAGTATATTATTTTTGTGTTGGATTTCTGGGATCTTAACTATTATATGTCTCATTGTGTTTCTACTTGGGTTGAGGTTATTTGGTGTTCTGTATGCTTCAGTGACCTGAATGCTGGATTGTTTCCTCATATTTGGGAAGTTTTCTGCTATTGTTTCTTCCCAAATTCTTTTTATGTCATTTGTATTGACTCCTTCATTCTCATTGATACCAATTATTCTCACATTGTTCATTCTCTCGTCATCTTGTAGGTGATGGATTATTTTTTCCTGCATTCTCATTGTTTTTAAGAGATCTTTTCTCACCTTTTCACTAGCTTCTCTGACATCTTCAAGATCTGAAACTGTCTTCGCTTTCACTCATATAGTTTTGTAGACTTGTGATTAATATTTTTAGTCCTTCTATATCTCTTTGACTGTGTTTCATGTGTTCTATTTCTCTTCTGTATTGCTCATTGAAGGAATCCATCATATTTCTGATCTCCTCAATTTTTTTATCCATGTCTTCTTTAGAGGTAGTTATTCTTTTTCTGCAGTGTTTCTTCCAAGTTGGGTTTCCTCTGTATATTTCTGGACTTGTTTCTGTATTTCAGATTCTATGATTTCAAAGAATTCTTTTTTTTTAAAGAATTCTTTTTTGATTTCAGAATTTATTTCTGCTTTGAGTTCCTCATGACCTTTCTGCTGTTGTGTCTTTGCTTCAGATGCTGTCAATTCATATGTTTCAACTGGAATAGTTGAAACTATGTACTTGTTCTGGGGGAGCATTGTTTTTCCACCCAATGTTTTTGGAATTGATTCTTTATTTCAGATACTATGTATTCAGACATTTCTTTTTTAATTTGGGGAATTACTTCTCATTTTATTTCCTCTATACCTTTCTGCTGTTGTTCCTTTGCTGCTGTATCTGTTAATTCATTCATTGCAGCTGAGCTAGTGTCCTCTGCCCTTACTGGTGGACTCGAGGTCTGGGATTGCGGTTTTTCCCCTTGTCTTTGTCATTTTGTATAGCACTGACCTTTGACCTTTGGTGTAGAGCTTTGGTGCAGCTATAACCTTAGCTTGTTATGAGATTCAGTTGCCAGTGTATTAAGTTTCAGATTATTCAGGTATGCCTGTCTTGGATGTACCCGTTGTGTTCAGTTCCTTTTTGCTGTAGCTCCTGTGGTTTCCCTCTGTTGGTTCCCTGTTCAGGCGAGCACGAACCGAACCAGGATGCAGAGCAAGTAATGAAAATTCCCACTGTCTTGGCTGGCTTTGGGGCAAGGATCCGGAAAATTGCTGGAGTCAGCCCTCCTGTGTCAGGCAGGTCGCTCTCTAGGTGGGTGGTCCTGGGCTTTCTCGGGTCTTCTGGGCTCCCAAAAGGATAGTGGATGATCTTATTCACCAGGTAAGCTGTACTGGGTCAGCCATCCTATGCTGGGTTTGGGTCTACAGGCCGGAACCCGAGAAGGCTGGGAAAGGTCCCTCCAGCGTAGTGGGCCTGGAGCCTTCACTCACAGGCCAGGTTGCGCTGGGCTTCGGGCCATGGGGTGGGACCAGGGATTGCTGAGAAATGTCCCTCCTGAGTGGCAGGCTTGGAGTTCTCACTCCAGGCCGACCTCCACTGGGTCTGGGGCTGTGGAGTGGGACTGGCAATCACTGGGAAATGTTTCTCTGGCTCGGTGGGCCTGGCAATCACTGGGAAATGTTTCTCTGCAAAGCTGCGCTGGGTCTCGGGCCATGAGGGGTGGGAGGCAGGGAATCCCTGGGAAATGTCTCTCTGGCACAATGGACCTGGAGTTCTACACTCACTGAACTTTGATGCCCCGGGAGTCAAGGAAATTCCCACTTGCTCAGCGGGCTTCAGGGCAGGGGATCCAGGGAGGTCCTAGTGAGTAGGTCCTGAGGTTTCAGGCTGGTCACTGGCTTGGAGGGCTTCGGGATGGGGATCCGGGTGGTGCACGTGGGAAGAAGGCAAAGGCTCTCCCTCAGACTCACCACAAACTCACTGATCTGGGAAGCCTGGTGAGTCGTGCAAATTCCCACTCACTGGGAGAGCTTGGGGTGGGATCCAGGAGTCTGCTGGAGTCAGCCGCTGTCTCAGGCTGGTCTGTTGGGCTGGGCAGCATGGGCGAGATTCAGGAAGATGGCAGGGTTGGCTGCACTGTCTCAGGCCGGTGTCTGGGGCTGGGCGAGTGTGGGTGGGATCGAGGAGGCTGCTGGAGTGCCACACTGTCTCACTTCAGTGGGATTCTAAGCTACATGTTGACCTTACAACTTTGTGTGGATATACAGTCTGGGGTTTCCCAACATACTCTACTCTGACCTTTGAATCTCTAGAATTTTCCTTCCTGGATCAGGAATGGACTACAGTTGTGTTTTGTCTATTATTTCCTTTAGTGGCTTCACCAGCCAGCCTTTTCCAGATATGTGGTACCAACATACAGTTTCTGAGAAATCATCAGGAAAAGTTTGAGTATTTCAGTAGTAGAGACTTGGATCAGAACCCAGGCATCCTATAGGGAGGCGAGGGTGTAGACTCAGATATACTAATTGCTTTGGTGTCGAACAGATTTCTGTGGCTGTGTGGCTGCTCTTAAGAAATGCACTCCTCCATTTCTATTCTTGCTCTGGCTACTGCAGGAACCTCCCAAACAGCATCTGCTTCCTCTCCTTTTCAGGCTCACCCTCAAAGCCAAACTATCCTGAATATCATAAATCAATTTATCACTTTGCATCTTTCAGTGGCTTGCAATTATGCTCAGAAACAAAACCCAAACTATTCATCTTAGTGTATAACACCCTGGAGTATGTGGCCACTGGCTACTCTTCTGACCCCTTTTCCCACCAACTTGGTCTTGCTCACAGGGCTCCACCAGCATTGTCTCCTCTGTCTTTCTTATACCTCCAGGTCTGCTTTATCCCGTGGGGTTGGCGTTTGCTCTCCCCTCTGTGTGTAGCAGCATTTCCTGGGTCTTCATCCTCAAAAAAGAACTACTCAGAAAGCCCTTCTAGACCTGAAATGGCAAACTTGGTCCTCTGATCACTGTACCTTATTCCTTTATCATTCTTTCATAGCACTTTTTGCTAGTTGCAATTCTCTCATATAACTTTCTCCATAATCACTTAATTTCCCCACCAAACTCAACCTATTGTTCCATCTCCCTAAGGGAAGGGAAGGTTGTGAGGAGGGTCCTTGTTTTGGTCAATGCTGTGCTTATAGAAAAGCACATGGATTGTAGTTAACAAATGTTTGTTGACCAGTAGAATTCTTGAAATTATTTGACATTTTGTCTTTCAGGACTTGAGATCTTGCTTCTTCTCTTTTCTGAATCCATGCCTTTTGGGGCATCCTTCTGTTTCTGATCCCACTGTATGAAAATTCCCTCTAAATCTATACCAGAATTCTTGCTAAGAATGTGTTCTGAATAAGAAATACACCATGAGAATTCCCAAGTGTCAAATGAGAAATGTGAAATAGTGGAAGACTATATTGCAATGGGTTGCTGCCTTCCTGCAAGTGGCCTCCACATACCCCTGACCAAGCGCTTCACAAACAGCAGTAGGTATTTTGTACTTCTCTTCACAACTTTTTCTAAAAAAAAAGTAACTGACTACATGTGTGGCTCAAGTTAATACTCTTTCTCTGGCTCCTCTTTTAGTTCTTAAGACAGGATATTACATAAACCTAGAATTCCAAAATATATCCCCCTCTGATATTTATTATTAAAAATACTTGGTTCTAGAGTAACAGCTCACCTTGAGGACAACACATTGTAGTCATATACTGCTGGATTTTGTTTTTCTTTTTTTTCAGACATAACGTATGTTTTTAATGGAAGCTTGAATAGGTCAATTAACTTCCTTCCTTCCTTCCTTCCTTCCTTCCTTCCTTCCTTCCTTCCTTCCTTCCTTCCTTCCTTCCCTTTTTCTTTCTCTTTGATTTGAGACAGGGTCTCCGAGAAGGAAACAATTCAGTGAGGTCAGATCTTTCAACTGTGTCCCACTTTGACCTCTCTCAGGTCTTTGGAGATGAAAATCCTATTTTGCTGCTGTCACATGTAGTTCTCTTAATGAGACTGAATGATCTTTAAAGCATGATTACCAAAAAGACTGACTAAACCTAGCTATGAGTGTAGCAATGCATTTAACAAGCTGCTAGGGAGATATTTTCATATAGATCAGTGACTTCCTAGGTTTTATTTACAAAGCTCTTTCTTTTCTTCTGTATGGAATCCCTTGACTTGAGGGTGCTGGCTGGTTATTGATCTTCCACAGTTAACAGGCACTTTAGTGAGTTCAAAATTCAATTCCAGTTAGTAGCAATGTTGACTTTTCATGTTTTCCTTCATCTGTGTAACCTCATCATGGGGAGCTTTGCATGTTGCTGTCTAGGTTCCAAAATGTTGCCAGCAGTACAGACCCTCTTCCTCTGACACTACCTTTAAGTGTTGCGCATTACCAAGGGATAGTTGGTGCACAGCATTTGAGCCATCTGTAGAAAGGATTAGTGAAAATCAAATAAAGTATGTTCCATGTCTAGGCCATGTCCAGAGCTTTCTGCTACAACAAGGTTTGAAATATCCAACATTACTTGGCATATGGGCAGGCAATATCTCCCCCTCATTTTAATAGCTTTTGATCCTAATTCTTAGTCAGGAGGCATTATTAGATGTGTCTAAATTACAGAACAAAAGGCTACCACATAACTTTGGCTGAATAAGGGATGATACTTTCCTTTTTAAAGAAACATTTTGTTCTGATGTACACTGTGAACATGAGCACAGGAAAGAACACTATTTCCTTCTAAAAGAACTAGGATATATATTTAGTGCCTGGTCATTTCCTTTGTTGCATATGCCAACGGCTGTTGTTTAGGACATTAATTCACGAATGCTTTTGATATGTTTATAGGCTTAAAGAAAGGTTTATAGAGTTCTTTTGCTATTTTATTTTATTCTCCCAGAAACTCATGAGTATTTTATCTTTGCGCAGAACAGCCAGGTATCAGCAGCCAGAGCATCTGTGACCAAGAGCTCCAGTGTGCTGTGGGCTCTGCCATTTTCCACTGCTGCTGCTCAGCACATCACCATGAGGGCCTTTCGGTAGGGTTTTCCCAAACGTTTAAATCAAAGGGAGAGAAAGTACTAGGCAATTACCACTTTTGAGACCTTTTCATCACTAAACTCCTGGTAACAAATTTCTAATTAGTTTTATTAATGCATTTGGTGGAGACAGTTTCTCCTTGGATAACAAACTGCTAAATAATGAGAGACTCGTTTCTTTTATTTCAAAAGTTTCTGAGACTCACAGTTAGGCATTTGGAGAGAAAAAAGGACAATAATATGCTAGGTGTGAAAATTTTCTTTTCCTGCCTTGATTAGTCAGTAGTTACCCCTTAAGGTGACACAAATTCACTATGGGATGATGCAACCATTACTGCAACTTCAAAATACAGAACTTGCTAGTGGGATGTTAGCAGCTAAATTCTGTCAGTCTAATTCCCACCTTGGCCCTATTTGAATTGCCTCTTACAAAACAAAACAAAACAAAATATGACAGAGGGATGGCCAGATAGCTTAGCAGACTGAAGTGCCTGCTTAGGCAGGCACAGGGACTGGGGTTCAATCCCCAGCATGCTGTGCCTGCCCCACCTCCAAGACTCATGGAGAGGGCAAATGAGACTCGGGGTGGTGGCACACACCTATAATCTCGGCATTTGAGAGGCTGAGGACAGGAGGGTCACTATGAGTCTGATCTGTGTTGTGAGACCCTGTAGACCTTGTGCTAAATGCGTTTAAAAAAATGATGGAAACAACCAAGATGGAGTTAGGAAGCCATTAGAAAGCAGAACTTATGCACAACTTCAGCTGCTGCCTGAGAACATAAATGTCTGTACTTTACTCATGGACCATAGCCTCTTGAACAGGTAATTACACTGTGTCTCAAGATACATATCAAGACATGATAGGATCCTTGTGTCTGGAGCATTTTTACTAAGAATATACAATCTTTTCTTTATCTTCTATTAGTCACATAGCCCTCATCTCACAACACCTGTTCTCAACAAGAGAATTTTTTACCGCCTTGCAATAAATAACAGTTTAGTTAATATTAGCTCCCACCTCTGTTTCTTCTTTAGAACACTGATTTAGAGCTATCCAAGTCTACATGTTTAAATTGAAGTTTCTAAGACCTCTAAATAAAGTTCCTTTTGCTGTCACAGTTTTTGAGTTTGGAATGACTGACACCCTCTCTGGGTCCAGAACAATTTGCTCACTCCCATCTTACTGTTGAATAGAGTACTAGTGACCAGGTTAGCACCTGGATTTGAGCCTTCTGCTATCACAAATGGCACTGTACTCAGAAAGGCTTGTGCTTGGCTAATGCTCTACTTTTGGAATCTTGAAATTCTCAATGTGAAGGAGAAATTTTCATTAAGTCCTGAAAATTATGCAGCTAGTCCTTACTTAGTGCCTTAGAATATTGGTGTCAGGGATTACCATATTAACCTCAGAGGCAGTGACCTGGCTAAGTCTGAATTCTGCCAGGTTCTAGTTCTCCACCCAAGGTCTGGAGACAGGCTGGCATACACAAAGGTACATGAAGTTATGGACAAGAGGACTTGAAGGCCCATGATGTAGCTGCAGAAATCTCAGTCTATGGCAAAGACAGTCCTGTCCATTCAATGGCAGAGGGGAGTTGGGAGTCCCTAAAGCTAAAATTGATCATATGTGGGAGGGCAGGATGAAGCCTCACTGCCTAAAGCAGCCAAGCTACCTCAGTCTTGAAAAAAACACCCTACCTGGGCATTGTGGGCTTAGTTGCTAGGAGCCTTGTGTGTTGGGATTTTGTAAAGGTATAAAGGCCCTTACTGTTGTTCTGGAGGTCATCTCACCAACCAGGAAGATGGTCTATCACCTGACCCATGTCCTAAAACTTAGAATAATGGAGGTGTTTTAAAAAAATCACTTAAAATTCTTTTTTTAAAAAATGTATTTGGTACAGGCTCTCATTACCCGTCTCAGATTCCTAGTGATTGTCCTGCTTTCAGCCTCCCCAATATTGGGATTACAGGTGTAATCCACAATGTTTGGGCTCAGTGGTGGGTTCACCGTGCCAAGGGGTGGGGCTGGCATGCATGTGGTGCCAGGGATTGAAACTGGTCCCTGCGCTTGCCTAAGCAGGTGCTTAGTCTACTGAGCTATCTTGCCAGCCCTTAAAATTGTTTTAATTCCTAATAAGATTGATTGCTTCTTTTCAGTCCTAAATTAAAATTGGCATAAAAAGCTTTGATAATTTACAAACAAATATACAGTTTTGGAGTACAACTTAAAAGTCTTGGTTTAGGTTTGCCTGCAAGCAGACACAGGGGCCAGGGGTTGGATCCCCAGGCCGGCCTCAGGGGCACACTGAGACCGTGATTGAGACTAGGCTTGGTGGCATGTGCCTGTAATCCCAGCTCTTAGGAGGCTGTAAACATGTGGATCACTACAAGTCTGATCCAGTAGTGAGACCCTGAACACTCTGTAGACAATTCCTTAAAATATAAAAATAAAACAAGATAAAAAAAGCCATGGTTTATACAGTGCCTTGATATTGATAGCCCATTTAAATAATGACAGGCCTAATGGTGACCTCCACAGGAGTACAAGCTATGATAACTTCTTCAGTTTTGGGCCAACATATGCAACAAAGATATATTGTGCCCCAAACTGTTCAGATCAACCATTCATGATTTTCACACTTTATTTGGTAATATTAGTTGGCTCTGCCCAGCTCTTATGCTATCTACTCATGATTTAAGTCCTCTCTTTGATATTCTTAAGGGAGACTCAGTCCCTAATTCTAAAAGAACACTCAGATCAGCAGCTAAAACTGCCTTAAGGTTAATCAGGCTCTTTCTAATGCTTAGAAGTCTAGAGTTAACCCACTTTGCTAACATTTTAAATTGTTGTCCCAACTCAGTATACGCCCACACGGTCCTTTGGTGGTCTTAGGGTCCTTCACAGTGGCTACATATGCCATAAACTCAACCTAAAACTATTACTCCCTTTCATGATGCTGTGACAGAACTGACTGCACATGGGTGAGTGGATGTGATTCAGCTCCTTGGTCATGAGGTACAAGCTATCTCTGTTCCCTTTTCTTCAGCTTAACAAAAATGGTTATGACAATTTTCATTCTTTTGGCAATTTACATATTAACTTCTCTGATGCTATTGACTGCCATTATCCTTCAGATAAATTAATACAATTTACTTCTTTTACATTCTTTGTCTTCCCTTCAAAAATAAGTTCAGTCCCCTATAACAGGGGACATCTCCATCTTCACTGATGGATTGGCTTCAGGTCAGAGAGGTTAAGTAACTACCTTTTCTTTCAGAATACAGGACACAGGTTTCTTGTGTTTTTTTTTTTTTTTTTTTTTTTTTTGGCGGAACCGGGGATTGAACTCAGGCCCTTGCACTTGCCAGGCAAGCACTTATTCCACTGAGCCATCTCCCTGGCTCCTTAGGACACAGGTTTCTGTTCTGAACAAAATACTGAATTCCAAACAGTCAAATGGGTATTACAAGATCATTCATTCACTCCAATTAGCCTCTTTGTTCTCAGAGTGCTTACCTGTGGTGTAAGGCAGTACATTAAAATTGCCCCTATTCACATTAGTCAAGATGTTTTTCATTTACTTCACACTCTCCAGGTTGTCATATAGTCACATTGTTTTCTGTTTTACTGGTCATATATGCTCTCATTCTCAATTGCCAGGACCCCTCACTGAAGAGAATGCTGCTATAGACAGATTGCTGGATGCTCTGACTATTAATCCTTAGGATACTATTCAGTGGCCTTCTGGATCTCATGCCACCTTTCAGCAAAATGCTTTTACATTATGGAAATAGTTTCATTTAACCCAAGAACAGGTCTGAGAAATTCTTAAATGATGTTCTTCATGTATAAAACACTTACCCTCATCTTCTACTGGGGTCAGTACCTGGCATTATAACCCAATCATCTTTGGAACATGGATGTAACACACATTTCTAAATTTGATTCTTTGCATTGGGCCCATGTTTCAGTGGACACTTCCTCAGGATTCTTATTTGCTACTGTCTGCACAGATAAAGCAGCTAAACGTCATTGCTCACAGTTTAGATACTTTTAGTGTCCTCATCTTTCCATAAACACTTAAGACTAACAGTAGTTCAACATATACAAGTGCTGCCCTCCAAAAGTTTTATAAAACTTTTCATGTTTTCCTTATCACAGGAATTCCTTATAATCTTCAAGGTCAAAAAATTGTTAAAGGTGCACACTATTCAATGAAAATTCAATTGCAAAGACAAAAGGGGGAATCTTTTCCCACAAAACTCACACCTAATAATAGATTTCACCTTGCAGTATACACTATTAACTTTTAAATTCTACAAAAGATGGAAATATAGCCACAAAAGACAATCCATCAGGTAAAGAAAAAGAAAAGCTAGGAAGCGACCTTTGGAGAGATCTCCATACTAGACAATGGAAGTGACCTAATCCACTACTCACCTGGGGTAAAGGGTATGGCTGTGTTTTCCTAGAAAATGCTGAAGGACGTATTTGGGTACTAGGCTGTCCTGTCAGGCTGTATGATTAAGCCGGATCTAGAGAAGAAGTTAATAGTGATGAGGCTAGAGCCAACCTAGGTCCTCTTGAAGCAATTGACCCAATAGAAATCTAAGGTCTAAATAGGTGATAAAATATATAAAAAAACTGAGCTAAGTTTTACTAGTATTAAGGAAAAAAATACAAAAATACAAAATATACATATTAATCATAGATACAAAATTTTTTTGTGTGTGCGTGTGTGGCACCAGGAACTGGAGCAGGATAAGCAGGTGCTGTGCCACTAAGCTGTCTCACTGGCCAAAGATTTTATTTTACTTTATTTTTATTTTATTGAAGTACAAATATCAATGAGACAGTTTTAAGATACCTGGACAAGATGGATTTGATAAATTAATACATTGCAAACTATTTTCATAATGTTTTGGTATCATAGAAGGTGCATACACGATATTATACTTACAGACATTATTATACCATATGTCTCTTATCAGTAAATTAAGAGAGTGTAGCTGTTTGCGTATCTTATTTTTTATACCTGAATTACATCAAAGATTCAGTAATTAATACTTTCTACCTTGTTATTTTCCTAGTGGTTGTCCATAGTACTAGAAGCCGACATAATATCCTGTCCAACCACCATTAGTGCAAATCTTGCCTCTCATAGAATTATGTAGAAGCACGGTGTTATCGATCCCAACTGTACTGTCCATACACAACATCATGATTCTTCCTTTCTATACCCCTTCCTTTGTCTACACCTGTCAAAGATGGGCACTCCATTGTCATTCTACTAATTTAGGTGCCTGAAATTGATGACACAATCCAACACAGTTCAGCTTTACACAACAATACTGAGTTATCCGGAGAAGTTGTCGACCATAGCCATTTACATCTCAACTTATTATTATGGCCCCACGATATATACTTCATTTTTATACTTTTCTCCTGGATGGTTAAGACCTAGATAGAGCAAGACCAATATACCAACACATGTACTTTTTTGTTTCTTATGAGGTCAGTGAAGTCCCCTCAGGGTTTATCTTATAGTCCTATACCTTATTTGTAGATCCGTTGTCTGTGTCATCCATATGATTGAGTCACGGCCAATGCTTGACCAGTTTGCTCTCTGTGAGAGCCTGAGAGAAAGTTTTCTCTCTATGTGACTCTCCCCAGGCACACTATAGAACTTCGATCTCTTTCCTCTGTGGCTCCATAATCTTCTTCTTCTTTTTTTTTTTTTTTTTGAATTGTTAAGAATCAATTTAATTTATACAGGTGATCATGAAATATTAGGCGTTTTCATTTTCTTAAATCTGGTATCAGACCATGTCTTCAAATGCTAATGTCAAAAGGCATTGCATTGAACAAAATGCATTGAACAAAACTGCTTACTAGTGGCAAACAGCACAAAACACTTATTTTCTTTTGCAGATACCTTTCTGAATCATTCCTGATGCATTCTCCTTCCCTTTCAGAGAAGCAGCTGTGTAGACTGATGAAGTTAAAAACCAATTAG
>PVKA01002097.1:36542-131927 GCA_004027165.1 Ctenomys sociabilis
AACATGCAAAAGGATTTTACGTAAGATGTAACTGCAGAACTAGCTTAAAGAGAATACAGCAGAGGGACAGAATATACCTTACTTCCACAAATATAGGTCCTTTCTCCTATTTTTTGGAAGAAATACATTTTTTTAGGGCATGGGCTATATAAAATCGCATACACTGCAAAGACAGAAACAAAGATGTTTGTAAATCCTTCATATTTCCAGCAGCTGAGACAATATATCTGAGTGCTGAGGTTACCTCTAGTGGCGAAACCAGAGCCAGCTATTAAGCAGCCAGAAAGCAACAGTAATTGAGTACATGACCATTTCTCTTTTAGCACGTTCTTTGTTTTCCTCTTCTAGAAGCTGTAGACATCTGTTTAGTTTGATTATCTGTCGTCTTAATGAAGCTGCATCTACGATAGTCATGTCATCGGCTGTTCCTTCAATTGTTGCTTCTACATTTGAAATGCCATACATAGAATCATTTCTGACCAGCTGTCCATTTTGGCGAACAGCATTTTCACTCATAGAACGCTCTCTTTTTAGTCTGCCAACTGCACGGAATTCTTCACTTTGAGGGGTTGGAGAAGGTCTTTCTAAGTCTAGGAAATCTAGCGGTCTCTCACTTAGTGTAAGCTCACGTGGTGGTGTTTTTAGTGCCAGAGGTTTTAAAGGAGTCAACTGAATAAGGTCAAGATCTGCTGGTCTTGAAAATGAAACGTCTTCATTATTTCCTGCTACAACAATCCTCTCTGGAACTTGCATTATCACACTAGCATTTGGAATTCCTTCTTGGAATCCTTGTTCCAGGTCAGCATTTGGTGGTGCGACTTTTAATTTTTCTAGGACCCTCATTCGCTGACTAATACCTTTGGTGTATTCCATTTCATACTGAATTCGACTAATTTCTGCCATCTCAGTAGCAGTGGGAGAAGGAAACGCTGCCACACTAACCAAATGTGTACCAAGTACTGCTTGTTGTCTGGCACTATCTGCTTCTGAGCTTCGTATTAATTCTTCACTTGCTTCCCATGCATGGGCTGGACTTGGAGCCTCGTCGGTCCCCCTGCGCCCCCGGAGCGTCCCGGACTGGGCCGCCGCCCGCCGGCTCCTGGGGCACTCGCAGAGGCCGTTGGCCGAGCGCCTAGGGCAGCCCCGGCGAGGCACCCGCGGAGCGGCCCGCAGCGGGCCGGGACAGACACAGAACGGCTGGTATTCTCCATAATCTTCTTCTTCAGAAAATTTGGAGCTCAACTGAGTTTCATGATGTTGCACTACAGGTTCTCCTATATCCTGAGTCTTTGCTGACCTTGAAAGGCTAGAGCCAAAATGTTGGCTGGCCTTGTGGCTTTTCCATTTCTCCAATTTTGATCTGTGAACTTAGGTTGTTAACCATCCAGAAGAAAAGCTGATTAGTACCCTGCAGCATATGCCATTCACTTTGCCTTATCTGACTCAATTGTTTTTAGTTGTTATTGTGCATTTCCATTTGTATTTCTGCTTTTCGCTAGGGAGACTGTACAATATTTACACATGTGTGTCTGGTTTATTTCACTTATGACTATATGTTCAAGTTGGCCAGATTTTATTACTTCCAAAATTTTTTGATAAGAGATCTCTGCTAATTGACAAATAACAAAATCTGATTAGTTTATTTATGAATTTCTAAAAATTGTAATAGATTGACTATGATTTAATTTGACCAGGAATATATATTTGAGTGCAATCTTGATTTTTGAAAAGATGTTTGTTTGTGTGTTCTGTGTATTTGCTTATGTGTTTATATGCCATTTTGCGAACAGCTGTTTCCCTTTTGTGATCATTTATTCACAATACAATTTGGGATGTAGATTTAAAAGCATGATTTCTCCTAAGTTACCAGCTGGTTTAAATGATATGAAAAATTTTTTATACACAGTTTGTCAAAAAATTAAGTTAATTAAACAAAAATTCTCTAGAGTGGGGAGAGATTATTAGATAGCATTCCAAATGATGAATAGAAAGGTGGCCACCTTTGTTCAGTAATAAAGACCTTTAAAACGTCTCAATAGTCTGCTAAGAGACACCTTGAATAATGTGGTCATTGTTTAAAAGAAAAAGTTTTTCAAAAATATTACAATAATGTTTTCTGTTAAAAGATGCTTTTGATACAAAACTAAAGAAACAAAAGGTTTCACATGTGTGTGGTAATTCATTATTGTTAATATCATACTGTATTAAATGTATTCATGATTCTAGATGTACAGGTCTTCTAAAATGTGAAACAAAGATTGCTTATTGTGATGACTTTCTCGCATATTCGAACCTGTGTTTTGGATGAAAAACTTGTGATGTATATCCAATATAAGGACAAATAATTAGCTAAAATTTTCTTATATACTAGATAGAAATGATTGGTTAAAAGTGTTATGTTATATCAAAATGAAAATTTAAGTATGACACAAAATATCATCAGTATTATCTTGCTATAATACTGTGTATGGTTTTGATTTTTAAATTTCTGTGTCAAAATATGTAACATTTTAAATATTCTGTAGGGCTTTACATATTAAAATATCTATGGTTATTAAAAATAAGTTACATTTTATGTCAAAGGTGTTTTATATTCAGATAGATAATAATGTTAAACTTACTGATTCCATTACAAGGTAATGTCATTAAGGTTCTTTTCTGAATGCTTAACATCTAAAGTTTAGAGATGAAAAAGTTAGAGAAATAGATGGGCTAAAAGGATAGCCAATATTTTGGCACTAGACTTTCAAGGTCATTGAAGACTCAAGACACAAGAGAACCTCTGCTGTGACATCCTATAACTCCGTTGAGTTCCTAAATTTCTGATCAAAGAGGTTATGGGACCACAGAGGAAAGTGATCAGTGATCTATAGTATGCCTAAGGAGAGTCATCTAGAGAAAAAGAAAATACCTCTCAGGCTTTCACAAAAAGCAAATTGGTCAAGCAATAACCATGATTTGTTCAGATGGCTGACGCTGATTAAAGAGCTAAGAGGTGCTATACATGGTTCCCAAGTAAATCCTAAAGAAATTAACTGATTTTGTCAAATAGCAAAAGTTAAATTTGCATTTATACAGGTATTGTTTTAGCTTGGTCTTAATAATCCAGCAAAAAACTGTTACCATGAGATATAAAAAGTAATGCCATATGTTAATACACTAAGCTGTAAAAGACACAAGTCACTAACAATTTTTGACAATTGCCAGCTACACTGATGACTCATTACTATTATTAGACTATATCGAGTTTCATTGCTAAATTGAGTACCCAAAATCTTTATACTGACATCAAATATCAAAGTTCTAAAGGGTTCCAAACACAGCTTCTCCAACTAAAATGGAAAACCTATCATCCACACAAGACAAAAAAGGGAGCTGTGTTGGGAGCTGCTAAAGCTAAAATCGATCGTATGTGGGAGAGCAGCATGAGGCCCCATTGCCTAAAACAGTCAAGCTACCTCAGTCTTGAAAAAAGCATTCTACTTGGACATTGTGGGCTATTAGTTACTACACAACCTTGTGTCTTGCAACTTTGTAAAGGTATAAATGCTTACTGTTGTTCTGTGGGTCATCTCACCAACCAGCTCCCAACATATCTCGCTTTTGTGTGTTGTTGTGTGGATGATGGGTGTTCCATTTTAGTTGGAGAAGCTGTGTTTGGAACTCTTTAGAAGACTTTGGGTTATCACTTGACACAGCTCTTATTTTTTTAATCCATATTTTTTGTGCTCCTGCTGCTATTGTATCTTTTTGGGTACAAAGGATCACACTGAGAGAATGATAGATCCCTACAAAGGGGATGGTTCTTAGTTGGAGCCAATGAGGTAAACATTTGATCCCTCATCCCCAATATCAGCAAGATATAGGTGGCCCCTTGAAGTAGAATCCTGCTTGTTTATTTGAGTCCATCTTTGTCATTTTGTTGTTGTTGCTGCAGGGACACAATACCTGACACCCACAACTTAAAGGAGGAGAGGCTATTTTGGCTTACACTTTTAGAAGTTTCTTTGTATGGTCCAGAGGGCCAAATATGGAAATGCATGGTGGAGGTGGAAAGACCTTCCTTGGAGAACTGCTCGCCTCATGGTGGCCAAGAAGCAGAGTGGGAGAGGCGGGGAGGAGATAAACCCTCCTAGGCACACTGTCAACACCCTCAGTGACTCATCTCTCCAGATTAGACCCCAGATCTGAACACAAGGTCAGTGATTGGCCCCAATATTCCAATCATCTCACCAAGCATAAGGCTTTGGGGAGCATTTTAGATCTAAAGCATAAAGATGGCCTTTCCCCAGAAGCTACTGGTATCAGTCAGGGTTTTACTAGAGGAACAGATATAACAAGATGTGCAAATGTATAAGAAATAACAAGATTTGCTCATGATGGTCAGTCACAGAGGTGGATGAAGAAGTGTGCAAAGGGCATCTGCACACTGGAGACTGAAGAATTTAATTTAAGGTCTGCAGCTCACTGCAGTGTTCTCTGCAAGTCCACATCAGGAGGCCAATGGGTCTGCAATGGAAGGCTGATGAGTCTACACTGGAAGATCTGAGGCAGAAGCTGAAGAGTCTGTGCTAGAAGCCAGGAGATGGCATCCGAGCTGACTGCCAAGATAGGAGCTCCTCTGAGGAAAATGGACTGCTCCATCCTTCCTGAATTTCCTTCTATGCCCATTAAGGGATGAGCCATTCTAGGGAGGGGCCTCCATGCCCTAGGATGTAGAGTTGCTGAGCCAGTTTAGTGAAGCTTTTAACTTCTCAAGTTGACACCGTGCACTGAGCACTACAGCACTCAATGTACTTAACAGTTCTGGTACAGCTAGGCTGCGTATGCAGCAATCAAGAATCAATATTTGGATCAAACCTATCTTTTATTTAAAAATTTTTAACTTTTCACTTATAAAGTAATACTAATTGAGGAACTGAGTACTATTCCATTACTGAGGAACAGAAAATAATTTAAAATCACCTGTAGTTCCACTCCTCAGAGATGACTATTGTTCACACTTTAATGCACATACACACATATATGTACCTTAAAGAAAACAAAATAGGATTATACTCTACAGGACATGACAGAGTGTTTCCTTTTGTTTAGGTTAATTTTATATTGTGTGTGTGTGTGTGTGTGTGTGTGTGTGTGTGCAGTGGGGTGATGTGGTGCCTGGAGATTGAATCCAGTTTCTTCACTCTAAGTTACACCCCCCCAGCCCTTCTTTCTTTTTTACACTTTGAAAGAGTCTTACTAAATTGCAACCTGTCTCAGCCTCCCAGAATGGTGAGACTATATGAATATGACTATGCCTAGCTTCATTTAGTGTTCTGAGAGCATAGCCCTATGTCATTACATATTCTATTTATATAACACATTAAATCTCCCAGCTGATTTTAATAGAATTTATACTCTATTGAACTAATCTGTATCGCTTGAGAATTAGATTGTTTCTCATTTCTTACTACTGAAAGAGTCTTACAATGGACAGACACAGAGCTTTTTTTTTTTTTTTTTTTTTTTTTTTTTTTTTTTTTTTTTTTTTTTTTTTTTTTTTTTTTTTTTTTTTTTTTTTTTTTTTTTTTTTTTTTTGTCTTTTTTGACACAGGGTCTCACTATGCAGTTCAGGCTAGCCTTAAGCTCACTTTGTAGCTTAGGCTGGTCTCAAACTCACAACAATCCTCCTGCCTCAGCCTCCTGAGTGCTAGGATTATAAGCTTGCGCCACCACACTGGCATCAGAGCTAAATTTTTGCAATCACCCTGATTACTACTTCAGAATAATTTTCCAGAAATATTTGTATGAATAAATGATGTGAACATATTTATGGCCGCTCATCCATTAGCCTCGCAGATCTCTTGTGCTAATGTCTATTTGTGTCAGGGGAATTGAGAGCTGGAGCAGTGTTCTTAGAGGTCTATGGAGATTAGTATTGTGGGTAGGTGAGAGATGATTCACACCTAGCAGAGGCTCTTTCCTAATTCTCATGGCATTTGTAGAGTTACAAAGGGTCACTTGAACAGCGGTGTAAATGTTGGTAGTTTTCATGATTTGTAGTCTAGGCAGCCCATGTGAGGTAAAGAAAACCATTCTGAATGTATTACTGCCAAGAGGTTGCCCAAGCATGCAATTTGCCTGTAATTACAATTTATAGCTATATATAACATCATGGTCATGTGATGCTGAATCAGGTTTTGTAAAAATTACATGAAAGCTGTGCCCTATAATTTGAAACACTAAATAAGACTTCTAATTTGCTGATTATTAATCACTACTCATTAATTGTTTTTTTTGGGGGGGAACCGGGGATTGAACTCAGGCCCTTGTGCTTGCCAGGGAAGCACTTATTCCACTGAGCCGTCTCCCCAGCCCCAGTCACTACTCATTATTGACTCATTTAGGTTTCTTATGCTGCTCCCAGTTACCCTTAAGATTTTTCCTTTTTGTCACATGGAGAAGCACAATACTCACACTGTGACCATTCAAAAGGGAGTCTTTAACCTTTGGCTTCCTTTTATTTTTATTTATTATTTTTTATGTATTTGGTACAAGGTCTCACTATGCAGTTCAGACTCCTAGTGATCCTCCTGTTTGCAGCCTCCCCAGTGCTGGGATTATAGCAGTGCACTACCACACCTGGTCTCAGCATTGGACTTGGAGCACCCTGGGGGCAGGGCTGGAGCAGCATGTAGTGCCAGGGATCAAACCTCGGTCTCTGCACTTGTGTAAGCAGGTGCTTATTCTGCTGAGCTATCTCTCTGGCCCTTCTCAGCTTCCTGTACATATGAAAATTTCAGCTCAAATATATTCCGTGTTTACACTGAGCCTCATAATCCTCAAATCCACTTGTGTCCCACATTACTCTTTGGGGAATCCATATGTAATTCTTCTTCGTTAAGTAGATTGGTATCTGGGATTCTGGAAAAGAATTACATTGATCAAAACTGCAACTGGAATTTAAGGGCTCAGTCCATCACAGAAGTTTTCACATTTATGTTTTTAATCAGCAAAGAATTTATTATTGAACTACAGTGTCAATACATGAAGAGCATAATTAGAATTTTGACAAATGAATATACAACACACAGAAGCTTTATAGTAAATGGATATGTTTTGTACAAATCCTTTGCAGATACTGTCCCCTGAAAATCAAAGATGATACTCAGAAACACATTCTAATGTGAGGAATAACCATTTCTCACAAGTAGGGTAGCAGGCATTTTCAGTAAGCAGTGGTTTGGGTCAATGGTTTGTTTATTTTCCTACACAAAAATGCAGTGAATTATGTAATCTACAGTGGGCCGTCTTAGCATTTCATGGTACAATGGGTCATTCTTTTAAAAATGCATTAAATATGAGTTAACCATTTATCACTAATAATAGTATACATTCTATTTTTTTTTGTTGTTGTTGTTGCTGTCTTTCCCTTCTTTTCTGTTCCCTTTCACAGATAACTGTTTTTTTTTCTTTAATTTTTTTTATTTTCTTTTTCCTTTTAGGGAAAGGTCTATAGGGTGTTCAGGGTCTCACTACTAGATTGGACTCCTAGTGACCTGCCTGTTTCCGAAGGGCTGAGATTACAGGTGTGTGCCACCGTGCCCAGTGTCAATCACCATTTCAGTGTGCCCCAGGGGTGGGGTTGGCATGGTAGGCCCAGGGATTGAGCCACTGGCCCCTGTACCTGCTTGCAGGTGTCCTGTTTTCTTTTTTACCACCTTGCCTACATATTTTACTTTGAGAAGAATACTCACATCTCCTTTGTTTCCTTTGTAACAACACATTTCCTTTCCCATTTATAATTTTTTACTTACTTCTCTTCTTTTTCCCCCACCTGAGTCAGGTTTATTTTTGTTTTTCCCCAGTGGCCTAATTTCTCTTCACACTCATCACATTTAATTGAGATTTGCTTCATCATTAGGATGAAGAAAATCTTTTCTCAGTGCATATAAAGGGAACTGCTCAGGCTTCACTTTCAGTTTATCCTAGATTACTGCCTCTCTTGAACAGGATCCTCAGCTCTTAAAAAACAAAAACAAAACTCTATTCAAAGAAGAGCTTTATGATCTCTGTAGAATATGCCAAGGATATGTAGGTTCAAGATTTGGTGTTTTGAAACCTTATTATCACTTTCTTCATTTTTTTCCCCATCACTGCTTCTTCTATTTATAGATATTTTGAGCTGGAATTCATCCTTTTTATCAAAGAGAAACTTGGAACTTAACTATGCAGAGTACAAAGTTTAAAAGCAGGGCTGCTGAACTCACATGATAATACCAATAACCTCTTTCCTTTCTAGAGTAAAAAAGAGTTTCATGGGCATAGGAAAAGCCTTCTGGCACAATGAAGTTGTAGGATGTGGTTTGCAACCCCAATTATGAATTTTTATCTTTGCAGTGTTTCACTCCCTTGAAAATAAATATCCACATGAAGGGGCCATCTTATGCTTTTTTGAGGTCTTGTTTAAGTCCATTCTGGAATGAGTATATGTGGGGGAATAACATAAGTTCTTAAATGTACAGTATTTCAGACTCTCCTATGAATCATTTCCTTATTTTCTCAATTGGCTTAGTCCCAACTCTAGAATGGAATGCTATTTTTATGTATTGGTTCACAACTGAGAGAGATCTAATACAAGATTTAAGCAATATATCTGTTAGTCTGAAGGAAGAGAAAAGTGATTTTTCTATGTTCCATTAAATTAGGCCGATGACATATTTCATATTTTTAAGATCATTTTTGCTTTTTAAAACATCTATCTATCTATCTATCTATCTATCTATCTATCTATCTATCTATCTATAGGTTAAGCATATTTTTGAGGATATAATGGTATTTTTAGAAAGAAGTTATTTTTTCTATTATTTTTTGTATATTGTGGCTTCCTTAGAATTTTTTTCTTTGTGCTTGACATTTCTACAGTACAATGGATTGAAGCTCTATCAGCCATAAATGCTCTAAAATAAAATATGATTCACCTCTCCATTACACTGTAGATGTTGAAAAGGCAATAACTCAAGTGTGTGGCTGACTCACTAATTGCTCAGCATATTCTTTATTAAAATCATCCCACAATCTAGAAATTAGAAGTAAATAACCCATGAAGTCATCCTGACCCAGCCATTTTAGGCCAGGATAACAATCTTTGCTGGGGTCTTTTTAAAATTTATTTTACAATTATCAGTTATACAATTACTTGGATCATTAAATGACCAAATTTCTATCCTAACTACTTACAACACTATGACACATGTCTCTGTGACAAGTTCTTTATGTGACTTCATTTCCAGAATATCACTTAAGGTGAGGTCACTTTCACTTTTTAAGGAAATAATAGATTAGGGATCAGGAGGAATGTTGAGGAGACTCTTCACAGAGTCTAATCTTGCTAGTGTCTAGTGGAGTACCAAGGTTTATCATGGTCCACATTGTATATGGCATCTGGGCCAGAGGAGGAAGGGCTATGTATCTGACAGACCTTGGATGATGTCTCTTAGGTTGTCTGACTGAGCATGGCAAAACTAGTAGTGGAGAGGTGAATCACATTTCCTTTCAGAGCATTTGTTCCCTATAGAGCTTCAATCCACCCAACTGTGAAAATGTCAAGCGCAAAAAAAAAAAGTAAGTAAGTAAGTAAGTAATCCATAATACAGGAAAAATGATAGAAAGAATAATCTCTTTCTATAAATACCATTACACCCTCCAATAATATCCTTAACATATATATAGGTGTTTTTCAAATCAAAGATGATTTAAAAATACGAAATGCACCAACAGCCTGATTTAATGGGATATAGTAAAGTTTTTCTCTTTATTCAAATAGCAGATGTGTTGCTTAAATCTTATATTAGAGTGAGACAGGAAAAACCACTTGACTAGTGCATTCTAGACAGTTCAGTAAGCTCAGGTGAGCATTATTGTTTAATGCAGTTCTGATCATAGCTTCCCATGCCTTGCAAGATGATGTCTAAATCTTTTAGCACAGTGACCTGAGCCATTAAGATTCTACTCTACCTCAGCGTGTGTTCCATTGAACTCTTGGTCATTTTACTACCTCTATCTAGAATACCTTGTTTTTTTTTTTTTTTTTTTTGTTTTTTTTTGTTTATTTGAGATATTTGGTGAGCTGAACACATTTCAACCCTTGTTTTCTTCCAAAAGTCTTCCCTGAATACAATTACTTAGAAGTTCATTGAATTTATGTAAACTGAATGAGTGAATAAGAGAAAAAATCCCTTATTCAGAAGGGTACTTCTATCTTGTCAAGGATATTAGAGTAAACGTTATCTAAGAAAATGTTCTGAATCAAAGAACTTTCCTGATTGTTAAGGAATTATATATGCATCTAATATTGTAAAAGGAATATTAGAAATCATCTGTCCCAAATGTCATTTCAACTAAGAAGTCTTTTCTGCAGCCTTATTGACAGATAAGTGCTTAACTTGCATTTGAGTACTTCAGGTCAGAGAGAGAAGGAACTTTCTAGAGGGTCCCTCTTGGCTGGGATGCCTGTATTCTTCATGATTAAGACAACTGACCCCTTTGGAGCCTTCATCTGAATAAGAGCTGAGTAGAATTTAGCTATGATTATTGTTAATGTCCTTTATGCTTCATGAAAACCTCTTATGGCAGCTATTAAGACTTTCATTTCTTTTTTTCTCAAGGATAATGACCTTGATTTCTTAAACCTATGACTTAGTTCCCTTATTTCCTATAGTTCTAGCCACTTCCTCTCATTTGCGCTGTGGTTCACCAGCCACGAGAGCAGTGACTAGTGCCTCTTGTGATTCTAGCTCAATTATTTTAGAGGAAGTTTCTTCTCAGTCCTCTGCCTCATGCCTATCAGAGACAAATGCCCAAAGCGGAAAGATAAAACTGTGATTAGCTGACTTGGGTAAAAAAAAAAAAATAAATCTACATATGAGATGTGATTAAAAAATATGATCTATGTTTAAACTTTAATATATTAAAATATACATTGCCATCAATAACCTTCAAAATACACTAATGTTGAACATATTTAGGCCATCACTTTGTTGTTTTCTGAAGCAGATCTGGAAATCCTCTTTCTCGTGTATCTTTAGTTGTGTTGTTCTTGTGTCTGCTTTGATGTACTGAATTGACTCAAGAAGTTTCCTTTCATGGTCATTTTGACTTTGGGGAAGACCCAGAAATTTCGGGGTGTTGTTTCTGGGGAATAACACAGATAAGTGCACGGCACCATGTCTTTATGCTCCTATTTCCATTAAATAACACTTGGTGTCAGGATTCACTTTGTTTTTGATCATTCCTCATAGGTTAAATAAAAGGACTTCCAGAAATGCTTGAGAAAGTAGGGAGAATGGTGGAATAAATGTAAGTGAAGCAAAAGGGAGTATTTTGGGGGGATTAATAATGGTTGTGTGGACTAAGAAAACACATCAATTGTGCACTTAGTGTGGGGCGCCAGCTCCAATACTGCAATGTAAAAAGGGTGGAGTAAAAACTAGTGAGATGGAAAGCAAGTCTAGTCTTTAGTGCAAGAACTGTACCAGGGTTAATTTCTTAACTTTGATAACATGATCAGGTACAATATTAACACTGGGGAAAGCTAGGAGAAGGGTGTATCTGAAATCCATGATTATTTTTGCAATTCCTTCAGTAGTCTAAAATTGTTTCAAAAAATTTAAAAATTAATCAAAGCATGAGTTATATATAAATAATATAAACATTAAAAAATAATGGTCATGTGTCTTTTACTGTCATTAATTTTAAAATTTAGGGGCAAGGGAGATGGCTCAGTGGAATAAGTGCTTCCCTGGCAAGTGCAAAGGTCTGAGTTCAATCCCCAGTTCTTCCAAAAAAAATAAATAAATAAAATTTAAATGTTCATATGCTTGTGAGCCTGAAAACAGGAGGATCACTATGAGTCTGATCTGTGTCATAAGACCCTGCACTAAATACATTTTATTTACTTATTTAGTTTTATTTTATTTTATTGAGAGACAAATATCAATGAGACAGTTTCAAGGGTGATTAATAGGACATTTTCAATAGTTAATACATTTTATATTGTCATCTTCTTAGTGGTTATCCATAGTATAAGAAGCAGACAGGATATCCTGGCCAAACACTATTACTACAAATTTTTCTTCTCATAGAATTACGTGAAAGTAGCTGTATATCTATCCTAACTATTCTGTATATAAAAATACAGAGTGGTCCTTTGTATCCCCTCTTTCTGTTTAGTCCTGTCAGAGATGGATATTCTATTGACATCTAAATACTGTAGGTGCTTGAATTCAGCAAAAGACTCCAACACAGTCCAGCAGTCCACAATAGTAGTGGGTTATCCACAGAATTTGTTGCCCAGAGCCTTTTACAGCTCAGCATATTTATATGGCTTTACTTTCATAGCATTTATTATTATCATACATTTTCTTGTATATAAGCAAGACCTATATAACAAGAAATGTAACTTTTGTATGTGATAAGGTCAGTCAAGTCCTGTCAGAGTTTATCCTATAACCCTGTACCTCACTCTGTAAATCCATTGTTGTGTCAGCCTTGTGGATGAGTCATAGCTATTGCTTGACCAATTAGCTCCCTGTGAAAGCCTGTGAAAAAGTTTTCTCTCCATGTGACTCTCCTTAGGCACACTATAGATCATTGATCACACTCCTCTGTGGCTCCATAATCTCCTTGACCAGAAAATTTGGGGCACAACTGAGTTTCATGATGTTACAGTACAGGTTCTCCTATGTTCTGAGTCTTTGCTGATCTCGAAAGGCTACCAAATAAATTTAAAAAAATGAAACATGGTAAAAAATAAGAAAATTTAAATGTTCACCACATTGTTTGGTCACCCATTGTAAGTAAGAATCTAATGTAGCATAATACTCAAGCAACCAAAGGAGAGCTGGGGTAGGAAAAGCAAAACTGAATTAGCGATGAGAGACACAGCAGGCTCATACTTACAAAGAATTTGGTGATATTAAATAAAAATTGTAACAAAAACAAAGCTTTTTTGAAAATAAATAGCACAGAAAGAAAGCTTTCTTTCTGTGCTATTTATTCACACATTGCTGTTTGCTCTTCAAAAAGCGAAACAAAATAACCTTTATGTCTTGGAAGGAAAGCCATTTATAGCTCAAAAAACTAAACGAAATTGTGAAAGAATAAATAACTCATGGAACATAAAAGTAAATTGTGAGTTTTTCATTGCACATATTAGACTGTTAAATTCTTACATTTTGTGATGGAAAAGCAGAAAAATCTATTGTTGTTGATATGCATAATGTAAGAATGAGACCAACAAGAAAATAGAAAACAATTTTAATTTAAATAAATTATCTTCAATGTAAGAATAGCTTCTGAATAATATTCAGATCCCACAGCCAAAGCATGTAACAAATGTCCTAATAGGAACCCATAATTTGTATGACACAAAATGGCTTTCAACTTATTTTCTTGATACTGCAATGAATTTACATGGAGTAGTTCATATTATTTTATCCAGTTCCTTTTGCTCGTAACAATACACATTTGCAAAATGGCTAGCAGGGGGAAGCATGGTTATGATTCTTCCTACTGAGACGTGAACAGCTAGGTAAGTAGATGTTGGTTGCTTTCAAATGACACAGCTGAACTAAGACCAAGGCACAGTAGCTAGGGAAGAAAACACAGAGCTGGGGAAACTGCCTACTGTTGATGAGTCAGCTCAAGCATGCTGAGGGCCCTTTATTGCAGGTACAAAGGATGTTTTTAACAGTGGGCCTTAGAATAGCAATCACCAGAGAAGAAAGAGAATAAACTATTAGGGCAGACCTTGGAAGTCGGTCCAAGCTCAGGGAATGAACTGTAATTACCCCAACCCAATCATGTAGATCTTTTCCTTTTGGTGCTGGTGCGTGTGTGCATATAGAGATTCTGGCCAGAGACAAGAAAGTCTACACTTGGGACCTTTTGAAGATTTGTAAAGAGAGACATAGGGAAGAGATAGGTTCTCATTCTACTAGGCTTTATCATGTCTGGATGGGATGCTTGAAATCATCATTTTACAAAATGAGAGGAGCTAACCTGAGGACTGATCGTCCATTTTGAATAACTAAGCAGAGAGATGTAGTCACCTGGGGTCTGAGCATATAACTGAACTTCTGAAATAACCACCCACAGAGTTGCCTGTTAAGAATGCAGAAGTGTTCCCCATTCATTTATATATTGAAAGCTTAGTCCCCAGGACATTAAAATATGACTATAGTTGGAAATGAAGCTTTTAAAAAGGGGGTCAAGATCAAATGGAGTCATAAAATGGTCCCTAATCTCACTTGACTCTTCTAATCTGAAAAGGAGATTAGGAAATACAGACACCTAGGCATGCTGACACACAAACAAGGCAGCTACACATAAACCAAGGAAAAGGCCTCATGAGAAGCCAAACTTGCCAGCCCTTTGATCTCAGACTTCCAGCCTCCAGAATTATGAGGCAATGTATTCCCATTGTTTAAGCCACCCATGTGGTATTTCATTATGGCAGCCATAATGAATAGATACATTCCTTCACCTGTGTGGTATATTATTACCTACCATGCTTCTGTTTAAGTTACTTGAGTGGGAATTTCTGTTCTATCCTAACAGAGTTCACAATACAGCAGGGTATTATGGCAATATTATTCTATTCAAATGAAACCAAACTGGGGAACAAGAGATATAATTATGACATCTAACCATGAAGGCCAGAACACCACAGAGGACCATCCTGAGTAACAGTTTCATAAATGAAAGGAACAGCAGATCATCTCAGAAGCAGGAGAAAGCAAAAGCTTTTGGAGGCATGGTAGCATTTTAATTTGTTCTAAAACATCAGTGTAGAACTTTAGTTTGTCCTCTGAACCCTACCGTTGTTGGACCTGAAGATAGAGCCTCAGAAAGATCTGGTTTGTGGTCAAGGGAAACAGGAAGGCTGACCATCCCAAGCATGGCCCTAGACCAGTAAGGATGACCTCAGCTAACCAATAAAATTAACTAGCAATAGATGAAAAAGCACATTTTTCCCTGCTTAAGGGAATGAGGATTTATAATGCTCTATGTAGTAGTTAGAATAGGACAGTATGAAACCTACCTAATTTTATGGGTTTCCTCCTATTAATTTAGGTTATCCAAATTCTAACTTCAAAGCAGAAAGCTGGGCAGCCACTGGGTAAATAGAGATCAACCACCAACATCTAAGTAGAAAATAAAATCAAACAGCTCAGGTTTGGCTCTGCATTATGAATTAAGAAATATCCCCACATGATTAAGTAACATGTTATTTTTGCAAACCAAGTCCCCCCACCCCCAGAAGAGTGGTCAGTTTGACCATGCCACATCATTTCAAAGTTTCAGTGCTGAGATTTAAATAGCTGCTCTTTGTTATTCCTGCCTCCAGGACCTGCCTTTCAAATTCATTCGGCATTTTGTCAAAGCTTCCAAAAATTGCTTTAATTATGTTGTCTTCTCCCATTTCCAAAATATTTATTTGGCTTTAAAACTATGGAAGACATCCGTTAGTGCATCTGTCCTGGCCGTAGCTACACATTTTGCCTCTGAGAGACACTTTGCCCTCATTTACTCCATGTAACATTATTTCTTGTATTGTACATGCGATAGATAATTAATTTTTTTTCATGAAAATTTGGAACTGGAAGCCAAACTGTTGGGAGCTTCTGCCATACTGAAGAGATATAGAAGTGTGTTGTTTTGTAACACATTAAAGGAAACAGTAAAATCTATGGGGAGAGGGAGGAATCAAATAGGTTTGCAGAAGAAACCAAGACAGGCAAGTACATTGGGCCTGCCAGATAGCTCAGCAGATTAAAGTGCCTACTTAGGGAGACTCAGAGGCCAGGGGTTCGATCCCCAGCCTACCATGCCAGCTCTGCCCCTGAGGTGTGCCGAGACAGAGACTGAGATTGGGCATGGTGGTGCATGTCTGTAATCCTAGCGCTTGGGAAGCTGAACACAGGAGGATCACTATGAGTCTGATATATGTAGTGAGACCCTGTAGACCCTTTGGATTCTCCACTAAATACAGAAAGGAAGGAAGGAAGAAGAAAGAAAGAAAGAAAGAAAGAAAGAAAGAAAGAAAGAAAGAAAGAAAGAAAGAAAGAAAGAAAGAAAGAAAGAAAGAAAGAAGAAAGAAAGAGGGGCAGGGGAGATGGCTCAGTGGAATAAGGGCTTCCCTGGGAAGCACAAGGGAAAAGATGTTATATACTGGTTTCAGTATTGCTGATGGGAACTTCAATTTCATTTGTTCAGCCTCAACTCATACAGAGGCCAACTCCATATCAAGCATTGACTTTGAATGGACTAAAGCCTAATGGGAAACCAGGAGAACTTATAAATATTAGCCATGAATACTAACCTTTTAATTTTAGAAGTAATTATACAGAGAGCTACTTCTCTATGAACCCCCCTTTCCTTGCCACCATATGGACCCTAATTTTCTTTCTTCATTATATCTTAGAGATAGTATTAACTGGTGTTAGGCATATTGGATCTGTGTACATGCATGTCTGCTAATACGTGAGAAAGTATCCTGACTTAATGGTAGGTACAGTTTTAGTCATGTAAAGACTATCCTTTACTACAGAAACAAGGCTTCTAAATTCTTCTCTGCATACCCTTGTTGGATTTCAGAGAAGCATGCAAAACTCACAGAGGGAAAAAGATCCTTTCCTGCCTCATATGAGAGAGAAATGTGTGCTGAAGAATGATGCCTTTGTGTGTGTGTGTGTGTGTGTGCGTGTGTGTGTGTGTGTGTGTGGTTCATTTAGAAGCATGTCTCCTTGCTGACTAAGCAAGAAGCCTTTTCTACAGAGTGCACATACTATTAGGCCACCATCTGCATGTATGGGAAGCAGTCCTGCCTTTTCTGATATCTGTCAGAGTCACTTTTTCCTTAAACGGCCAGATCTATGCTGTTTGTACTTCTTCATCCTCCCTTAAGGTCAGAGCAGCCCTCATGGGTGTACAGCACGATCTCGAGCAGGACACCGTGCTGTGTGCTTCTCTGCAGTTTCAGCTTTGAAGATGTGGGATCCTGAAAACCTAAGGCACCAGCATGTAAGTTATACCAAACTTGGTACGGCACTCCTGGATTTTGAAATCCAAATTGGAGAACTTTAGCTGCCTGTTTGTCTAATTGAATTTATATGATTCACTTTACAAATCCAAGTCCCAGTTCTGTGATGAAATATGAAACTGAGTTTTCCCCAAGACTCAGATACCACAGATCTGACTGAACAGTTCATGGCAAGGTCAGCTCCAGCCCTGTCACATGTGAGTCAGCTCACCCCAGAGCTACAAAGCAGGACATTTAGGTTCAAAGAGACATTGACATCTTTCTTAACTCACATATGTTCTTTGGAAGGTATTTGCTCATTTAAAAATACAGCCTTAACACCAAATGCTGTCTTTAAAAAAAATCACATTTTCCTTTAGTTAGAAGGCATTGAATCCATGTTTACTACCAAAAAGAGATGGTCAGGTATAGGATTTCATCAGAGCTTTGAAAAATGAACCCAGCATAGTGTGAAAATATATGTACATCAAGTCCTTTCTTCATGAATTGTTATGAATTTTGAGATGGTGCCTAAGCAGGGGCCTCCTGCTAGGCATAGCTAGGCATACCTCTGCCCCTAGACTCCATCTTATTGACATGTGTACATGTCTATTATTTAGTAGGTATTATACTTGTCATTGTCAGATATATCATGTTTTGACATTCTCAGTACATTCATAGGAGACTTAGGAAGTTGTTTTTTTTAAAAGAATCTTATTAATACAATATTGGTTTCTCTTCCTTTCATTAAACTCTCCCAGGCATCACTTTCCCCAGCCTGCCTCAGAGGCTGGGAAAAGCACCATGGGGCAGAGGAGCTGTGGGAATTTCAGACAGCTCCTGCACATGGGGAAAAGGAGGAGAAAGGCCATCATCAGAAAGAGATGACAATGCTACCATGGTGTTGCCGTCCCAGAGACGGGCTCCTGACACAGTGAACCATGGGACTCCACAGCGCAGGCTTGCCTCAGCTCCGGAACCTTTCACCTGCGCTATGGGAGCCAGGCCCAATGGATGTGACTGCTGCTCTGATGTCCCTAGAGACTGTACAGTTTGGAAGTTGCAGTTAGAGACAAGTGAGGGCAGGGGGCTGCCACTATGAAGCTGAGGTGTGCATGGGGGAGGCTTTTCATCCCTGTGTCTTGGTGGCCTTAGCATCACAGCAAAGGTGGTCAGCTGTGCAGTGGCCAGCTGCTCTTAGCCCAGCAGGGAGGGGCGCTGAACTTGCAGCTTGCCTATGCTTTCAGGGGAGAAGCTGTGGAGGAGAGCTGATCTGACTGTACAGGCAGAACAGTCTCTAACTTGCTCCAGATCTTACACAAAAGATTACATAGAATGCCAGGCTTTCCCTTTGGCAAATAGTATGCAAATTCTAACCAATATATTTTACATATGGTACCATGTGATGTTTTGCATAATTTCTCTTCATTGACTTTTTGTAGAAAATAATTAAATGAGTTAAAAACTGACAGAGTCTCTAGAAATATTTTTTATTTTATTTATTTATTTTTTTAGCTTTCCATGTGTTCATCCATTTTGTGTCTGAGGTGCACTTCGGATGCTTTGGTCAGGATTTGGCAGAAGACAGAGAGCACAGCTCAATGGATTAACTGAAGGGATTTTTTGTTTTATTGGCGTTGGAATTCAAACTCAGGGCCTCACACTTGCCAGGCTGGTGCTGCTCTACTGAGGTACGTCCTGCACCCTAACTGATGTGATTTTTAGTAAGGACACTCCTTTTACAAGTATGGATGGATTAAGGCAATCTATAGGGAACATAATACGTCTGGCATGGCAGAAACAGGAAATTGTTGGCATCCTAGCCTGATGGGGCAAGAGGAGAGGGCAGAGTGACCACAGCTTGGTGGAGCCTTTAGCTGTGACAGAGGCTACTTGTTTGGTATTTTGGACACAGGTAAAGGAAGACAGTCAGCGCCAACATCCTGCGAAGGAGGGAGGGGCTGAAGGATGTGCGCTCCAACCTCTTTCCTGTTGTTTGTGGATTTCTTGCCAGGTTCCAACCCCAGGGAGTGAAGGGGCCGAGGTCTGAGAGTCAACTTCCCAAGACACTAAGCAGGGCAGAGCCTCCTAAGGACAAGTAGGAGAAGAGCCAGACTCATTACCATCCCCTTTCCATAGATGAAAAAATACACCCAGAGAGGCCAGGTAACTTGTCCCAAATCACACAGCGAATCAATAGGAAAGCCAAGATTTAATTTTGGGAAGTCTCTGGACAGAACAGGAACATGTTAACACTGTGCCCTAAAACATGTCCTCTGATATATAGAAACACAGCACAAGGCAAACCATCTCTTTGGTTTAGGGTACTGTAACTAGAGAAATAAGCTTGAACAAATAAAACTGAATTTTAATCACTACAGTAATTGTATACATTGCTAGAAGAATAATTAGGACCAGGATGGCAAAGCATTGCCTGGGAGATGGCTTTAGGGGAATTGGTTTAAAGAAAAGAGGAATGGTTTCTACTTGACCACATTAATTTTATAGCAAAACAATACTCGACAATTTCACTTTCTGAAATCAGGCACATATTCTTCTCAAATTTGTGTTCTCAATAGTTCATTCAAATATCTTGTTAACTCTGTGGCTTTGCACTGAATCACTATTTCATGATTCCATGTGTAGCACTGTTCTTGGGGTTGGGGAGCAGCAGGAATAGAGCAGAAGAATTTCCACTCTCAGGCACTTAGATCATCATGGCAGGAGATACAGAATAAGTAAATAATGGGTAGAAGGAAATAATGAAGGAGAAAGTAAAATAGAGTAACAGGGTTGAGAGTGATAGGAAAAGAGAGTGCTACATCTTACGAAGTTATCAAGAGTAAGAGTATTTTTTCCTCATCCTAATAAGGAATAATTTGGGCAGAGAACTGAAGAAAGTCTCTGTTTCCCTCATGGTGCACAAAGCAAACTTTAGTTCTGTTGCATTGAAGAGAATTTTAGATCTAGAAGAGACCATGAAAATGCTGGATTCTATAATGAAGAAACCAAGGGCCCAGGAAGTGAACTTGTTTATCCACAAGTGCACTGGCAATAATTACCAAAAAATCTTGACTGAAAAATAATATATTAGGATTCTTACTCTATCATTCAGAGAGTATTACAGTATGAGGCTGAGTTTAGTCTCATGTTCTTTTGCATCAAATGTTTTGATATTTTGATTCTCAATCAATTTCAAGTTGGTGAGCTCTTACTGCATTAAAATTTTAGCTACTTTGAATTGGGAGTTTCTTCTGTGTGACACATGATAAATTCTAACTGGTTATGCATTGCTCTAATATTCTGGATCTGATAGATTTGCACTAAAGTTTTGTCAAGGTCTCAAATGAGTTTGGTGCACCAGCACTGTGACTTTAAATACTATTATGTGCTACCACAGTGACTATATATTTCTATAGCATTTTTGGGGGTGTCAGGCAGCATTTGTATTACAAATTGAAGTTGCTTTACCAGTTTCATATTTATTGGTTGTATTTAAAAACTGCATTATTGTAAGACAGGTTTTTTTCAATGTATTTTATTCATGGATCATGCTGTAATTTTTTTGTTTGTTTGTTTTTGGTGGAAATAGGGATTGAACTAAGGCCCTTGTGCTTGCCAGGGAAGTGCTTATTCCACTGAGCCATCTCCCTGGCCCCTATGCTGCAAAAAATTAAGACTTAATTCATCATGCTTCCCTTTTTAAGGTAGAGTGAATTGCAGAACCTGTTTATTTTTTTGTATTGGCAACTCCTCTTTATTTGTTCTTTAGCTGTCCATTTAGTAGCTGCATGTTTAAGTACAAAAATGTGTGTGCTTCTTGCTATTTATTAAATTCAATTGCTTTGCTGAATGACATTTTAAAGCAGGTGTGAAGTCTTGTGTGCTTCTGGGCTGACAGGAAAAACTGACTAAAATGTTTTAATATGAATCAAAAATTAAAATGATTTTTTATTGCTTGAGATAGTTTTTCCCCAAAAAGAAAAAGAAGGTTAAAATCTTAGCACCTGTGGCTCCCATTGTCTGTGACAATGCAGATCACACTTTCCTCTTTCCAGTTGAAAATTTCTTTTCTGTAACTTGAAAGTTGTTCACATGTGCTGGTTACAAGTTAGGCTCTCTGCTATCTTTGGTTTGTAATGACAAAAAATGGGTAACAGCAGAGTTATTCTCTGCTTTGGAAACTGAACAAGAAAAGAATGTAGGCAGCGAGGAATCCAGGACATTCATGCTCAAATGAGAGGGCAAGGTCGGGGCTTCAAGGAACAAAGATGGACATTAGAATGTGATGCAGAATATCTCCAGGCATCACAACACAGCCAGGTGTGAATGTGTGAGCAGGTTCAGAGACCACAGTGAAGCATCCAAGCAGCAAGGCTGGCAGGAGTTGCAGAGATAGCTGAAGATGAGAGGGAGATGCGTAGAGTGAGGAGGAACCAGAGTGACAGTGAGGGGCCAGTGACAGTTTATTTTGTTAGTTTAACTGGGATAAGGGATGCCCAAATAGCTGGTAAAATATTAGATCTGCATGAGCCTCTAAAGGTGGTTCCAAAAGAAGTTAGAGTTTGAACTAACAGATGGAATAAAAATAAAATCATGATGCCAGCATAGGCAGGCGTCATCTAATCAACTGAAGGCCCATAGAGAACAGCAACAGAAAAAAGTAGAAACCTGCCCTTGGGTGTAAGAGCTCCCGGTCCATGAGCCTCGGGATTCCAAGATCTCAGACATTAGGCACTCCTGGCTTGTCTGGATCTCCAGCTGGTGAACAACATATGGTGGGACTTCTAAGCCTCCATCCTCATGCCAGCCAGTTCTCACGATAAATTTCCTCTTTTACGTCTATACATGCCCTATGGGTTTCTTTGGAGATCATTGACTCATTCATTGCTAGAGAATAACTTTAACAGATGTATTTCTGTGAAGGGCTGTGTTCAAAAGGGCTGTGTTCACAATTGCTTTTATTTTTCTATTTTATTTATTTGGAGATGAAATTTTTCTATGTTGCCCAGGCAACATAAGCTCAAATTCCTAAACAGTAGTGACTCTCCTGCCCCACCCTCATGAGTAGCTGCTGGGTCCATAAGCATACACTTCTGGTTCTGGTCTGACGATTGCTTTTATTATAAGTTTATATGAAACAGCATTTTTAACTACCTAATTTTTTGGCATTTCTAACATTTTTATTCATATTTTTTAATCTTTTATTTGTTTATTTAGTTCAGGGTCTCACTACATAGCTTGGACTTGTAGTGATCATCCTGTCTCAGCCTCCTCAGTGCTGGGGTTACAGGCATGCACCACCATGCCCAGTTTTTGTGGCTGGCATGGCATGCCCAGGGTTACAGGACTGGCATAGCATGCATGACTGGAGATGGAGCCCAGGTTCTTGTGTTTGCTAGGGAAACAATTAGACCTCTGTACTATCTCCCCAGCCCATCATTTCTAATTTTAAGTACACTTCACACATACATAATATGTGTTAAGCTTGATTATGTAAATTGGATTAGCTTAGGAGCTTTCAGGCCCACACCCCTGGGTGTATCTGGGTAGGCCATGGAGGCATAGCTTTGGTTCTTGTTTATGGTGCCTGGTGCCTTTGATGCTAACAACAGTTCGCTGTGCTTCCTGGCTGCTGTGAGCTAAGCGTCTTTGCTCTGCCATGGCCTCTCACCCTGAAGATTCTGTTGTGGAACTAGCTGACCAGGCTAATTCCCTAAAACTGGGAGCCAAATTGTACCTCTCTTCCTTGAAGTTGTGGGTATTGGATATTATGTCTTCAAAAGTGGAAAGATAATACATCATCTTGTTTAATTAAAAGGAAAATGAATGCAGATATTTAATTCATAATTTATGCATGGGAGAACTGAGGACCAGGAATATGGGCAAAATGGGCATAGCGTATGTCAAAATCACAAGGTTTTGTGTTGGAAAGATGGTAAGAAACTACCGTAGTAAACCCTCAACTCAATTGAATTTGAAAATTGCCAAGGGTTATCTCACCTGGTAAATAAGTTATCCATTTTGTGAAGTCCCCAAATGTATTTTTATGGTCTCTATATAGAGACTAAAGGAGAGTACTCATAAACATCAGCAAATATAATAGCTATGATTTATCAATTGCTTATTAAGCCTGGTGCTATAAAACATCATTATAGCTCAACTAAGATGCTAGCTGGGGGTAATACACCACTGCCTTGGGGCTCTGGTCTTCAAATGCAGTGTATACATTAAGCCATTGTATGATGTTAAAGTCCTGGCATGTAGGTGCAAGAAATAAAACTTTATGAGGAAGTGATCCTCATAACATGATTTCTAGTGACCCACTAAAGGAGAATATGCTTCCCCTTTCTGAAACTTTGCTCTGTGCTAACCTATCGATCATGAATCCTGAGATAAATTTGACAGTGCAAAAAGAGGAGGAGGTGGAAAGGATCTTACACTAAGGAATAGGACTTTCACTAAATCTAAATTTATGCTTGTCATTTGGTCATTTAAACCTCATGGGCCTAGTTGTCCAGTAAGTCAAGGAAAGGAATTTTTCTCCTGGCAGGGATCATTGATTCTTGTCATCACAAGCAAGCAGGTATACTTTTTATAGAGGGAGCAAGAAGTATCTCTGGACTTCAGGAGATATTTGAATTCTTAAGTATCTAAGCCATGAATGGATAATTGCAGCTAGTATGGCCTGATGAGGGCTGGACACTAGCAGAGCTCAGACTCCACAGGGATAAAGTCTAGGTCACCTCCCTTGGTATACAATCTGGGCCAGCAGAAGTCCTGGATGAGGGTCAAGGAAATACATTGGTGGTAGAAGAGTAGAGGATGGAAAGCATCACTAATACCTTAAGACTAACACAAGCAGAAGAAACAGGAGCTTGTAGCACTAACATGCCTTTGTCTTAGACTATTCTATGTTGCCATAATAGAATAACACAAGCTGAGTAACTTATAAAGCAAAGATTTTACTTTTCATAGTCCCGAGGCTAGGAAGACATGACACATAGTGCTGGAAACTATTGGGAAACTTCCTGCTACAGCATGTCATGGTAGAGGGCAAAGCAAGAAAGAGAACAAAAGGTCAAACTTGTAGCCTCAAGCTCCTGCAGCACTGCATTAATTCAGTCATCAAAAGTGGAGTCCTCATAATTTAAAAACCTGCCATTAGGTTCCACTTTCCAGAGCTACTATATCAGGCAATAAGTTTCCAGCATATGGTTTTTGGTGTATACATTCAAAGCATATATATTAGGGTTTGCTAAATGAACGGAATGAATAGACTATAGATATGTAATTATAGAAGTGGTCGTCCATAATTCTAGGCAGTTCACATGTTAGGAAATAGTTCTCTACCAGTAAGGATGACAACTTGTATTTAAATGCCCTGTATTCTTGTATCTTGGCCGGCATACCTCTCCGATGCACACTCTCTATACTTTTCTAGGGGACATCAGCAGAGTAGAGCTCTGGACACTCCTAGGTAGGCTGCTGCTTCTGGAGCACTGTTTTCACTCACTTTCATTCCTCTGGCATGGGTGCAGTCTCTCTGTCTCCATTTCCATCTCCATGATATTGAGTATTTTTTTCATATATTTATTTCCCATTTGTACTTACTTTTTCTAAGGAATGTGTATGTTTTAAAGATGTCCATTTCTGGATGAATCTTTGAATTTGGATGATTTTTCAGTTGTTTATATATTGTTATATGATTAGTCCTTTGACTAAAGAACAACTTGCATAAGTTTTTTTCTACTCTGTGGGTTGTCTTTTCACTTTGTTGGTGAATTCTTTTGCTATGCAAAGCTTTTTAATAAGATGAGATCCAGAGTGTGTGGGAGAGCATCCACACTACCTTGTGCTGGCTAGACATCACTGGACCAAGCCCAGGCCCATTGCTTGAGTGAAAACTTCCAACGCACTCTCAGGACCCCTCCAGACCCAGCCAAGGCCTGACATGCAGGTATGAGGTATGGGGTGAAACTCTGCAGCTGAAGTCCCTGCAGAGAGAGTAGGGGCCAGTATGACCCAGCAAAGACATGAGCATAACATCTTGCCATAGGGGCACAACAGGTTGACCTCCAAGGGCTGCAACAGGAAGGAGCTGAGCATAGTAGCCAGACCCAAGCGAGGCACAATTGGATGAACTCAAACTTAGTAGATCTGCATCCTAATTTTAGTAGGTGCTAGGGTTATAACTGAACCAAAGCTCTACACCGAAGGTCAGAGGACAGTGCTATGCAAAATGACAAAGAGAAGAAGCAAAATGCAATCTCACATTCAGCCACCTGATCTTTGACAAAGGCATCAAACATGCTCATTGGAAGAAAGATAGTCTCTTTAACAAATGGTGCTGGAAAAACTGGCTGTCTACATGTTGAAAACTAAAACTTGACACAGGACAATCATCATGCACTAAGGTAAAGCCAAAATGGGTTAAAGATCTAAACATTAAAACAGAAACACTCAATCTCCTGGGAGAGAAAGTAGGAGGAACTTTTGAAGATATACAGGTAGGCAAAGAGTTCATGAACAAATATCAAATTGCACAGTTAATACATGAAAGAGTTAACAGCTAGGACCTCCTCTTATTGAGAACTTTGTGCATGTCAAAAGAAATTACCAACAAAGTGAAAAGACAACCCATAAATTTCCAAAAATATTTTTGACTAATAAGCACTCAGACAAAGATCCGATCTCTAGAATTTACAAAGAATTAAAAAAAAAAAAAACATTGGGGCCCCAAAATTTAAAGACTCAATCCAGAAACAGGCATCCAAGATGAACACACACTTCTCAGAGGATGAAATTAAGGAAGCGAATAAATATGTGAAAAAATGCTCCACATCACTAGTCATCTGTGAAATCCAAACTAGAACAACACTGAGATACCATATCACCCCAGAAAGAATGGCTATCATAAACAAATCAAAAAATAACAAAATGTTGGAGAGGCTGTGGGGAAAAAGGGACTGGTGGGAATGCAGACTGATGCAACAATATGCAAATCAGTGTGGAGACTCCATAAAAACTAGGACCAGATTCTATGAGAGGCAAGATTTGCACTAATGGTGGTTGGACAGGATGTTATGTCGGCTTCTAGTACTATGGACAACCACTAGGAAAATATCAAGGTAGAAAGTATTAATTATTGAATCTTTGATGTAATTCAGGTATAAAAAATAAGATACACAAACAGCTACACTCTCTTTATTTACTGATAAGAGACATATGGTGTAATAATGTCTGTAAGTATAATATCATGTATGCACCTTCTATGATACCAAAACATTATGAAAACATTTTGCAGTGTATTAATTTATCAAATCCATCTTGTCAAGGTACCTTAAAACTGTCTCATTGATATTTGTACTTCAATAAAACAAAAATTAAAAAACTAAAAAATAATAAATAAATAAATAAATAAATAAAAACTAGGACTAGAGGGGCTGGGGAGATGGCTCAGTGGAATAAGCACTTCTCTGGCAAGTGCAAGGTCTTGAGTTCAATCCCCAGTTCTGAAAAACAAACAACAACAACAAAAAAACTAGGACTGAAAATCCCATTCAAACCTTCTGAGAATTTTCCCTAGGGAAATGAAAACATCATATCATAGTGATATATGTGTGCCTGTGTTTATAGCAGCACAATTTGTGATAGCCAAATCTTGGAAACAACCAAGATGCCCATCCCTTGAGAAATGCATGAGAAAGATGTGGTATTTTTATACAATGGAGTATTAATCAATTATAAAAATGGTAGACTTGAAGCCTTTATATTTAAGTGGATGCCACTTGAAGATATACTCATAAGTGAAACAAAGCAGATCTACATGTGTAGATATCGTATAGTGTCCCTAGTGTAAGAACTCAAAAGAAGAAATACAAATAGGTATAACACAATTAAAAGGAAAATGAGAACTTGAGGATTAGACAACGAAGAGAAGGCAAGGAAAAAAAGACTAGGAAATATGACAGGGGCAAAACACTAGATGGTTAAGGCAATGATCCTGAGAATATTCAGCAGTTTTCTGAAAGCAGTTAATTGGCAGGATTCTCACCCGGACTAACTATATATGTTGATACCTGTGAATTAAGCAACTGCACTCTACATAGTAATGTCTAATAGTAGGGTCATGCTTGGAATGCCTGTCATTCTGGTCTTCTAAATATGTACTGCTTGCCATGACATACCAATTACTGCTATACTGTCTCTTAAGTAAATGTTTGTTTAAAAAAGTAAGAAAAAAAGAAGGGTGGTAAGTGAAAACAAGAGACAAAAAAAAAAAAAAAAGTCACGGGATTGTCCTGCTGTATGTGGTTAGATTTCTAAATTTCTGTGTAAAGATATATAATTGTTTATTCATATTTTAAAAATTTTTCATTGTTTAAATTTTTTTCTTTGCATTCTGTAGGGACTTAAATTTTAACACATCAATACTTGATGGAAAATACCTGTTCTGTGTTATGCCTAAGATGTTTGATATTCAGACAGATAGTAATGTTAAGCTCAACTGCCTATTTTATAGGGTAATAACAATAAGCTTCTCTTCTGCAGAGTTAACAACCTAAGTTTGAAGATCAAAAATTAGAGAAAAAGAAGGGCTCAAAGGACAGCCAACATTTTGGTCCTAGCCTTTCAAGGTCAATGAAGACTCAGGACATAGGAGAACCTATACTGTAACATCAGGTGTGTCTCAAATTTTCTGATCAAGGAGATTATGGGGCCACAGAGGAATGTGATGAGTGATGTAGAGTGTGCCTAAGGAGAGTCACATGGAGAGAAGACATTCTCTCAGGTTCTCACAGAAAGCAAACTGGTCAAGCAATGGCTATGACTCAGCCACATGGTTGACACTGACAAAGGATCTACAAACTATGGTACAGGGTTTCAAGATAATTCCTAAGGGGATATTACTGACATTATCAGATACAAAAGTTACATTTCTTGTTATATATTCTTGGTGTACCTTGGTCTTAACCATTGAATAGAAAAGTATAAAAACAAAGTAGACAAAGTAAAGCCATATTAATACACTGAGTTATAAAAGGCTCAAGTCAACAACTTCTGACATTGCTAGTCCTATGGATAAGCCACTACTATTGTGGACTACTGGACTACATTGGAATATTTTGCTGAATTCACACACCTACAATATTTAAATGACAATAGAATGTCCTTCTCTGACAAAACTAAACAAAAAAGGGGACACAAATAAAATAAGATGATATCCTAAGTGCTGATTCATTGTGATAGTTCCTGTGTGATCAGGGTTTTGTTCACAAAGTCTTTGCCTACACCTATGTCTTCTAGGTTTCTGCCTGTTCTATCTTTCAGCAGATTTAGTGATAATCAAGGTGTGGTTTCTTATACAATGGAGTATTATTCAACTATAAAGAAAAATAAAATTGAGATATTGATAGCTAAATGGATGGAACTTGAAACCATAGTCATAAGTGAAATAAATCAGACATTTGTAATTACTGCATTTTCTCTTTGGTGTGAGAAACTGAACGTGTAAATAAGAACATAAATGTATAATAGATATTGTAAAACAGGGAGAAATTATTCAAACTTAAAAGGGAAATTGGGACAGAGAGGACAAAGGAAGGATGGGAAAGGAAAATGAGAAAAGAAGGATAGAACAAAAAGTGAGCTTTGTGGATGGGGAGGGGAAGAAATAAAAAGTGCTATCATGTACAGATACAGATTCCCAGTAATGAATGTGATCATTATATATATCTAAGTTATACTAATACACTTTAAAGAAAGAATAATAGGATACGTATATTTAAAGAGAGAGGAGGCATTCTGAGGTGAACGGATGGCAATATGTTTTTCAATGTAATATTTTAAATATTCACCTTATTTATTGATCATATCCTACAAAGAGGAGTAAGTGGATCCCCAAGTAGTACTGAAGTCAAATGATTCGAAGTTTGAAAATTCTTTATTTTTCACAAGTGTACTTTTCAGGATCTCAGTACGAAGCAGCTATTTTCTACACTGACTGAGATGGGTCAGCAGAAAGGCTACTTTCCAGTGAGGGTAGGAGTAAGAGAAAGTAGAAGGCAGCCGCAGAGCACCCAAGAACTGTTAACAGCCTTTAACCATCCCCATCCATGGTGAATTCCTTATTTCTTTTGCAGTAACTTAATATTTTCACCTGTAAAAACTTAGATTGTTTGTACATAAAGAAGAGCCTCTCACCTTTCAAAAGCTGTGGCAGACATGTGAAAAGAAGTGTATGTTTATTATTTGTTTCTGACAACTACATTAAGTGCTACTGTAAACATGAGTCAAAACTCTTACTTGGGCTGGAGAGGCAGGTCAGTAGAATAAGTGCCTGCCTGGCAAGCACAAGGTACTAAATTCAATCCCCAGTACCAAAAAAAAAAAAAAAAAAAAAAAAAAAAAAAAAAAAAAAAAAAAAAAAAAGTTAAAAAAAAGAAAAAGAGTCTTATTCTTCCACAACCAATACTTTATTAGGATCTTTGTAAATTATCCTTCTCCTCTGAAGGAGAGAAGCTGACCCTGAAAAAGCAGGAAATGATCATATGACTTCAAAATAGGCCTAGGCACTTGGAATTCTTCCTCTCTTCCTCTTCTTTCTGAAGTTTTGGAATCTGAGCAGAAGTGAGCTAGAATTACTCTGAGGAGACACTGGCTTGGGAAGGAGTTTTTATTTTTCTTTAAAGAGGAGGAAATTGCTAATAAATTACACATCCAAAATCTAGTCTTGGGCCTGAGGTAATGAGTACTGGCTACAATGATTTGTGGTAGTAGTTGGCAGGATGTGAAAGCGTAGTTACACTTACGAGTATTTTCTCTGGGGCACATCTGAGCTAGTTTCACACACTCTGCTAGCAGTAAAATGCAGGGCCCCTCTGGAACCAGGCTGCCCCAGCTGCCTGGCTTGAGTCCCAGCAGCATTCTTCAGCATGTAGATTGTGGATCATTTAGCTCTTCTGGGATCCAGTCCTATAGCATCTGTAAAAGATGGACAAGAATTTCACACATCAGGATCCCAGTATGAAACAGTGATTTTCTACACTGAAATGGGTTAACAGAAAGGCTACTTTCCAATGAAGACACAAGTGAGAGAAAGCAGAAAGCAGCAGGGAAGAACCCAACACTTGGTAACAGGAAGGAGCCAGTACCACCGCTAGCCCAGGGGGTGTTGCCAAAATGGGTGGGCCTGTGGGAAAGACTGTGGCTTGGAACTGTGGCTTTCCCTGTAAGAATGCGGCCCTTGCCATCTTTCCACCTTGATTACACTTCCACGCTGGGTTGTTGGTGATTTTTGTTCCCCTATCCCTACTCTATGGATTAATCCAATTGGAATCTAGCATAAGAGAGTAGGGCTAGGTCATCCATAAAGGCTAGATTGACAGTCCTTTTAGTGCACAGAACAGAGTACAGACAGCAGTAGGACATCTGGGAAGGAAGACAGAGACGCCTCAGCTCAGTATCTGTACCTACCTCACAGAGGTGAGGTGAAGATTAAATTAGCTACTTTATAGGCTCCTAGGGCAATGCAGGCACATCAGAAGCATTAGACAAGGGTCCATTACTAGCTGTATGAGACAGAGCATGCGTGTAATCCTGGCTACTGGCAAGGTTCAGATAGAGGGATCTCAAGTTGAAGGCCAGACTAGGAAACTTAGTGACACTCTGTGTCTAAATAAAAAATAAATAAATAAAACTTGGCGCTAGAGTGCTTCCTTAGCATGTATAAAGCCCTGGATCAAAAAACAAAAATGAACAAAACACCAGCAAGAAAACCAAAATCCATTGCTAGCATAACTCTCTTATCTCTCTACACCCTTCAGCGTCCCTAGTGCCACAGGCTTGGGAGAGCTACTCCTCGTGTGTTTAGCACCAGCTTGGCTCCTGCTGCCTGGAGAGTCTCTTGGCCAGAGCCAAACATTTGCTCCTCACCCCTGGGCATTGCTCTTGTGTGAAGATATCAGTCTCTACAACTGGGTTCTGTGTTAGCTCTGAGACAAGGAGCTTCTGCTCCAAGGCCAGGGTTGAGCTTTTGGTGTGCTGTTCCTTATAAGTTATCTTATAAGGTGAGAAGGAAAATATGTTTTCCTTCTCACCTTATAAGATAACTTCTTCTGGACAGCTGAACACCATTGCAGAGGCAAGACAGCCGCATCCTCGCTGAACAGACAAAGTCTGCTCTTCTTCCTCTCTTCCACATTGGGATCTAGGTTCAGTGCAATGACTCCAATTCATTTCTAGAATTCAACTTTACCAACTACCTCCCCCAAAGTTCAATAATGCAAAATTACATGGGGGGAATGGAGGTTTGAAAACAAATTTGGAGTTCACTAAGAGAACCCATCATGAGTGGTAAATAAACATGACTCTATACCTCCTTAGCCTTCATTGTGCTCAGCAAAGGAAGCACAGAGGACATGTAGGGAAAAGAGTGGCCTTAGTGGAAGGGTCTCCATGAAGAAATGAGTATGATCTCTCCGACCAGAGGAACAAAGTTTTTGTGGTTATTTTTAATTGTTGGCTGTTTCTCTTTTTCTAGGGAGTGAGATACCTAGCTTTAGAAAGACTTCTAGGTCCCCCTTCTAATAGATTGGAAAATACTTTAAATGAATGCATCTCGAATTTTAGAGGTCACCTCTGTACTTTCTGAAGTCCGTGTGACTTTAGGGTTGGTAGGTGGAGGGTTCTGGAAAAAAGGCTCAAAGGTACATACTTCCACCCCAAGTGTGGGGCAGTGTGTCAAAGTGTGTTTGCTAGTCTGATGGGAAATCTAAACAGTCCAAAATGTCATTTTGTCATATCTTCAGGAATTTAAAATGTGTCTTTATTAATCAGCCAGTCAAACACTATTTAATCATTGTGCAAAAGTCTTGATGTCCTGTGACTAGAGAGGTCATGTATCCCTGGCTTTCTTTGATCATAACATCACATACATTCATTACAACACATACTTTCATTTCTGTTAAAACGTCTAAGGAATAGTTCCTAATATTCCGCTGCCACCATTAACTGGTGAACTCTAGTTTTTCATTATGAACTTGTGTTTCTCTGATATTTATCCCTTTGTGTAAATTTGAGTTCATCCTGCCTGCAAAACAAATACATTAAAAATTCAGATAAAATACACTTTACTTTTCTGACCAGAGGGGTAGTTTTCATCTCCTTCTTAGGATCCATAATTCAAGTTGGAAATGCACTTAATTTATAGAGATCTATTTTCTTAACATTTCCTCCTTTCCTTACTTACCAAGTACAAGTGAGAGCTGGATTTGTTTGTTCTTACAAGCTTTAAAAATATTCTCTTTATTTCTTATGCATAAAAGGGAAACTCATTTTGCCCGGAAAACAAATAGCATATTTCAGACTAAGGAATGCTTGTACTGTACGCTGATTTTTCCAAAGAATTTTCATGTGTGTCTGCAGGCTCTGCATTGGCAGTGGGTGTGGGGGAGTGGGAGGGAGCAGCAAAAGAGGACAGAGTGTGAGTTTACAGAGCACTTGGTGGTGGGGGTACCCCTGGGTCCTCGAGGAGATAAGAAGCATTCACTTAGACACAAGTGCTCCCATGTTGCCTCTATTTTACTTTTGAAGAGGCTTTACCAAACCAGACATTAAACAGCATTTCCTGACTAGCTGCTAGGAATACTATGTGTCTACAGACATGAATCACATCCCCTGTTTGCACATTCCATTTCACAAAAGGAACAAGAGTTATACCCCACCCAGCCCTTATAAGCTTTGTGGGGGTGGGGGAATACCAGCTTCTCTCTTGTAGGATATCCAGCCTCAACACGTTGCTTACCAGGCTGAGATGGAGCCTAAGACCTAGATAAGAAAAGATTAGGTGACTGATTTGTACGGTTGTACAGATAGCTGAACCAAGGATCTTCCATCCATGATGGAAAGGAAATAAAATGGGGGATTTTCTCAGGTGCTTAGGACTTTTAAAAGCCATTCAAGCCAAGGGTGGTAGTGCATGTGTGTAATCTCAGCACTCTGAAGGCTGAGGCAGAAGCATCACTGAGTTTGAGGCCAGCTTGGCTGCATAGTGAGTTTAAGATCAGCCAGAATTATAGAGTGAGACACTGTCTGAGGAAGAAAGAAAGAAAGAAAGAAAGAAAGAAAGAAAGAAAGAAAGAAAGAAAGAAAGAAAGAAAATACCTAAATCTTTTGACTTAAGGAACACGTCTAATGCTGTAATGCCCAACAGTCTGTGTGTGTCAGAAGAGTCAACCCTACCCCCCCATTCCTTTTTCAGTGTAACGTCACCATTTTCTTTCTTACAGTGCATGATGGGTGGTAGGGCCTCTTCTTGTGTTAATAGGAAGTGAATGAAGAGCTTTTGACTGGCCTGGAAACTTATCTCAGTTTCATGTTCACTTTATAGTTCTGCTTGTACAACCTGGCATTGTTTTCCATCGAGATTTCCCATCTGTTGCTTTCTAGTGAGAAGCAGCTCTTGGATGTCTTTTCCTGATTTTCTGAGTTGGTTTGTTGAGTCACCATTTTGCTACATTATTTGCCTTTTTTTCTCTCTCATTTTCCTTTTCCCTTCTTCCTTTCCATTTTCCTCCTTTCTTTGCTTCCTATCTTCATAGGTATTTGTTACATATTCATGTGTCAGCTGTGAACCAGTAAATACTGGGACCTACCAATTTAGTAGAGAAGATGGATAGAGTAATTATGGTGAAGTACAATGTGACCCGGCAGATTTAGCATGTGGAACAAAGACAGACTTAAGAAACAGCAAGCTCTGTAAGGTTGGATGTCTATGTGAGGCTGCAGGAAAGACAGAGACCAAATTTTACAATCATACCACAAAAGTGAGATTTTATTCCAAAGAAGCATGAGAAACCCTGTAAAGACTAATAATGGTTAATAGGAACATAAGTTGTACCCCACCCAGCCCTTACTATTAAGCAGTTACTGATATTAATTTATTTTTGTTACTGTTTTCTTTTTTTTTCAAAATAGGTTAGGACAGTTTAATAATTAATATATTGCATATTATTACCTTCATAGTAGTAATTCATAGTACAAGATACAGACATAATATCTAGTCTAAACAATATTAGTATAAATCTTTCTCATTTAACTAATAGAATGTAGCTGTATCTCTACCCTATGTTGTGTATATATATATATATATATATATTCATTATAAAATGGTTCTTTATTTATTTATTCTTTTTTCTTTATTTTATTTTATTGAAGTACAAATACCAATGAGACAGTTTCAAGACAAATTAACAGGACAGAGTCAATAAATTAATACATACTGTTTTCATAATGTTTTGGTATCGTACAAGGTGCCTACATGATATTATACTTACAGACATTATTATAGCATGCGTCTCTTATCAGTGAATTAAGAGAGTGTAGCTGTTTACTTATCTTATTTTTTATACCTGAATTATATCACAGATTCAATAATTAATACTTTCTACCTTGTTATTTTCCTAGTGTTGTCCATAGTACCAGAAGCCGACAAAATATCTTGTCCAACCACTATTAACACAAATCTTGCTTCTCATAGAATTATGCAGAAGCATGGCTTATTTATCCTAACTGTACTGTTTATACACACACATCCTGATTCTTCTTTTGTATTCCCCTTTGTTTTTGTCTAGACTTGTCAAAGATGAGCACTCCATCGTCATTAAACCAATTTAGATGCCTGAACTCAGAGACACAATCCAACACAGTCCAGCATGCCACAATAATAGTGAGCTATCTGAAGAAGTTGTTGACTGTAGTCATTTACAGCTCAACTTATTATTATGGCTCCACATTATATACCTCATTGCTATACTTTGCTGCTGGATGGTTAAGACTGAGATACATCAAGACCTATATACCAAAAGATGTAGCTTTTGTTTCTGATAAGGTCAATGAATTCCCCTCAGGGTTTATCTTGTAATCCTGTATCTTACTCTGTAGATCCCTTTTCTGTGTCATCCATGTGGATGAGTCATGGCCAATGTTTGACCAGTTTGCTCTCTGTGAGAGCTTGAGAGAAAGTTTTCTCTCCATGTGACTCTTCCAGGCACACTATACATCATCAATCTCTTTCCTCTGTGGCTCCATAATCTCCTTCATCAGAAAATTTGGGGCACAACTGAGTTTCATGATGTTACAGTACAGGTTCTCCTATGCCCTGAGGCTTTGCTGACCTTGAAAGGCTAGGGCCAAAATGTTGGCTGGTCTTGTGGCTCTTCTATTTCTTCAATTCTGATGTGTGAACTTAGGTTGTTAACCATCCAGAAGAAAAGCTGATTAGTACCCTGCAGCATATGACGTTAAGTTTCCCTAGCTACCTGACTCAATTGTCTTTAGTTGCAAATATCGTATAGTCTCCCTAGTATGAGAAGACAAAAGAAGAAATACATATAGAAATGTATAACAACAATTATTTTTGTTACTGTTTTCTTAATATTATTCATTACTTCATTTTGTAGATAAAGAAACTTAGTTTCCAACTAAGTATCCAATGAATACAATAGAAACCTCATAATATTTATCTTTATTTCTTATATTATTTTTTGTGTGGCTGGGTCAGACCACCCTGGGAGCAGGGATGGTGTGGCATGTGGTGTTGGGGATCAAAAGGTGGTCCCTGTGCATTTACCTAAGCTTGCCTAAGCAGGCGCTTTAGATCACTGAGCTATCTCGCTGTGCCCCCTCGCGGTATTTAAATCAAAGGGAACTGAATCCAGGGCACTAGTTTTACAAATGACAACTGAGAGACCAGCAACAACATGAAGCAAAGGGAGGGGGCTAGGTATTGAATTCTAAGAACCATTAGCTAGGAAGCACTGAATATAGTTTTTAACTCCTGTCATCCAATACTTCAATACTTGCCTCATCCTTACATGCTCTGTGATACAGAGAAATGCAGAGAAGGATGCTGTGTTAGTGTGGGTCCCAACAGAGATCAGATGGCACACTGAAGACAGTACAATTGGAGAATGGCCTATTTACTAAGCTCTTAGGTACAAAAGTATGTGGGAATAATGACAAGATATAAGTGCTGTGCAAAGGAACAGCAGCAGCAGAGCTAGTACTATCTCTGGAGCTGAAAGGATGGGTAATCAGAGAGGGTAATGTAACATAGAGCAAGCTACTTGGAGGTGGGAGATAGCTAAAACCTCCGAAGGACAGAACTTAAGTAGTAGAAGATGTTCTCTCTCATCAAAACCCAAAAGCAATACTACCAACCGCGATATTTACAGGTTCCATTGTAGAGGGAAGAGACCAAAGCTGGGTGAGTTTGGATGACTTTACCAAAGTCACATGCTAATTTATAGAACTGGAAATGGTTAGATACATCTAACCCTAAATCCACACATGCTGACCTATTTGTGAGATACTTTTTTGCATTAATACTTCAAAACTGACATTGCAACTCTTTGCCCTCTGACATTATCTAGTCCAATTTACCTAGACCTTCACGGTTTTCTTTGTTTGGTGGCTACTTCTTGTTGGCTGGGTCTTGCCCTTCATCATTTCCTTGGTTCTCCTTGTCTTAGGAACTGAACATCTATTCAGTACCTGACACTACTTATATTACTAACATTTGCTATGAAAAAAGAATAATTTTTATTTGAATAAAGGGAATAGCACACACAAATCATACACTTCATAGGCATCCAACCAAATGCAATACTATAAGAGTTTTCTGTCAGAAGCTAGACAGATGCTGGCTAAAATAAACAAGTAGAGGGATAAATCTTAAAAAAATTACAGTGATGAAAATCCATATATTTGAATATTTTTATTACATTATTTATAGCAGTGACCTGTTACAAGTCAGACAGGTGCCCAATGACAAAAGATCATCAGTGTTAGTGTCTCTCATCAAATGCTGGTTGGAGACAGCTTTACGCTTTCTTTGTCTATTTCTGCTTAGATCACTTTTTTTTGGACAAAACTGTTCAAGGATGTACTTTTGGCACAAGTGGACTAACAGTTTAAAGCTCTTATTTATAGTTTTGGCATTAGGTAGTTGGGAGATTAGGTAGGATTGGAACTGCTTTCTCTTGGACAGGTTTCTTACACAGAAAGGCTCAGCTAGGCCAAAGTTTGACTCAGGTGAAGGAGGAAGTGGTTTACTTCAACATAGGGTGAAAAGTTCTTTCTTGTGGTGGCTTTAGGTGTACCTTATAACCATCAGATTGGGTGAGATGTTGAGAACTGAAGAAAGAATGAGATACATGAAACAGTGGCCAAAAAGACTCTTAGTTTTTTTCAGTATAGACTTGAAGAAGAAGGAATGAGAGCTGACATGTCCGTTCAGCTCTCCCCAGAGTGGGGACCAAGGTCAAAGCAACATAAGTACTATGTTCATTTGCCTATGCGGCCCATCTTAATGTTTCCCTTGACTATTCTCCTAAAACTGTGATCTACAGTCTCTGGGACCCTTCCAGGAAGCTTACAAGGTCACATTGTTTTCACAGTACTGCATAATGTCATTTGAAATTTTTATTGTATGATGCAAAAGCAATAGTGGATAAATCTGTCATTCTAACATGAGCTAAGGCAGTGGCTTTTGCTTCATACAATCTGGTGTTAAAATAATTTTTATTTTTATACACCTCTAATTTTTAAAAAGAGCCAATTTCATGCTCAAATTTTGATATTTTATGTGATGATGTGGCAAGTAGGCATAAAGTATTGCTTCTTTTCCTTTTTTTTGGCATAAAGCATTTCTGATTCAAAATTGAGTTTACTGGCTATCAGAAGGAAAAACCATTGTGTAATTATGTGAGTTAGAAGATTAAACTAAGACATTTTTCTTAGAAACCATTATTACTTGACAAATGACTGATGAACTATGCCTGGAATACATGGAACTATTCAGACTGGAATACATGGCAGATAGTTTATGCAGGTAATGTCACATTAAGGAAACAGCTGATAGGATGTGATACCAATGAGAACATTCAAGCTTTTACACCAAAAACATTAAATAAATAGGTAGAATTTTGGATGATCTGTTGTCACACTATGAGTCTATGAGATTCCCAATTCTTTTTTTTTGGTAGAACCAGGGATTGAACTCAGGACCTTGTGCTTGCAAGGCAAGCACTTATTCTACTGAGCTATCTCTCCATCCCTAGATATACTTTTAATAATCTCTAAATGACTCATATTGCCTACAAGTTGCATTGTTCAGCAAATAAATAGAAGGAGAAAGAGATTGAATATGTAGAAACATGTTCAGTACAAATGCAGTTTTTTCCTGAGTATGTTTGATTCTTGGTTGGTTGAATTTATGGATATGGAACCTGTTTGTACATATCTCTGTAAGATTACATTTTCGTCATATACTTCAAGGAAAGCAACTGAATGCAGAAGAAGAGATGAGCTTCCAGATGTCATTTGTTAACCTAAATTTAAAGAAATTTGCAAAAAATGCAGCGCAATGTTAGTGTTGTGATTAGACTGCCCTTTGTTTTGGGAAATATGTTGCTTTTCAATAAAAATGTTATGATAATATGTCACATAATCTTCTTTTATTTTAGTGAATATATAAATATTTTAAAATTTCAATTTGAAAATATGGATCTGTGCAAATCACAAAATTCTTTGAGGTTCTCAATAATTTAACTATGTATAGAAGTCAAGGACAAAGGTTCCAGCAGTGGAACCTTGGTGAGGAGGGGACAGTATGGCAGTGGGTAGCAGCACTGTCTGATGCCTCAGAGGTTCTCTCTTGCCCTTATGTCCTACTTTCTTTTAAAGGAAGAGCATAAGTTGATTAGGCAGTTTTAAACACTTTCATTTAGACATGGAGCACCAACCATGCGTAGAACATGCCCCTAGTGACTTTATGATGTGCATACCTCTAGACAGGCACTCAAAGGGGACTTTGCACAGCCAGAACTGTAATATTATGATGGTGCAATTATGTTTGATGGCTTTTCTTGAATATTTTTATAATGATATGTTAATAGTTTAAAAAATCAAATTAAAAATACACACATATACTACAATAATATCAATTCCCTAAAAACTATAAAGAGTACTTGATTTTTCTGGTCAGCTATTCCATAAAACCAAATTTGTCTGTTAAGTTAATGGGGCCATGAACATGCCCAAATTTTATGTAGGAGGGAAAATTTCAGCTATCCATTGGCACTTGGCAGCTTGAGGGGCCTGAAGCTTTGCTGGATCAGTTCAGCGACTCCATCCCCCAGGGTGTGGAGGGCACATCCCACTTCTTTGGAGGAGTTCCAAGCTTCTCAGTGGAGCTCTTCTCTGGAGAAGCTTGATTGTCACAGCTGTGCCACTTCAGAGGAGCTCAGATCTTTGCAGTAACCACCACCACTTCCTTGGAGGAGCTCCAGTCTTTGCAATTGCTGTGGAAGGAAGAGACAATTTATAGATGTTGCAGCTGCTCCTCCCCCTCTGCTCTTCATTGTTTTCTGCCACCATGAACTGTTGTCTCCTGCCTTGGAGCCAGAAAAGCATGGACTGAAACCTCCACTAACTATAAACTAAGTAAATCTTTCCTTTCTTAATTTTGGGTGTCAGTATTTTGTGCCAGCAAAGAAAAAAGTAACTGAGACAGTATCTTTTTGGATGGCTCTGTGGAGTATGGCTATTTCTCAAGCCTTTTGAAGGCAGTAATACATTATGCAGCTCAGTGTTGGGGCCAAGGATGAAGCCAAGTGTCTGAATGATGGCTATTAGGCTGGAATCAGTTAGAACTTGGCTTTCTTTACATTGTCCTGATCAACTGTTTCATAGGTTAGGAGGAGAGAGCTGGTCCATTTACACAAGTGGAGGTGATCACAGTTAACACACTGTAAGTGAAATTTCCAGGGATTATAAGCTTCTGCACACATGGAGTAAAAACAGGAAGAGCACGTGGCTCTCCAAGGCATCAGGCATATTGATGTTTGCCCAGAGGCTATAATCTTCCTGGGCCAAAGATCATGGTGTTGAGATAACACATACTTCCCCCAAGGGCTAGAAATACATGACCACAGAAGTGTAGCCTCCAGTCTGGGTCTGTCTCAGGTGGAGAGGTGGCCTATGGAGAATCTTCCAATAATGGCATTTTTTCACTTTTAACTCAAGTATTTCATTTTTTCATTCAACACACTGACTGCTCAATGAGTTATCTATTTTAGACTCTAGAAATGTAGGAGTGATTATAACAGATAATAACTTCATTCTCAAGAATGTATAGTTGGAAGGAGTGCTTAGTACTTTTTGTGTTACTATAGTGAAATACTCAGTGCTGGGTAAGTGTAGTGGTTGAGGTCAAGAATGTCCCCCAAAGGCCTCATGCACTCATAGATAGTGCTTGATTAAAGCAGGTAACTGGAGTTGTGACCTGGAAGGTATATCTTCTTCCATAGCTCTTCTCTTTTGCTTCTTGGCCTTCATGATGTGGGCATCTTTCTGCCACCCAGACCCTCTTACCATGTCATTTCCTACTTAGAGTCAGCCACCTATAGACTAAAACTGCTAATGAGCCACAAGAAACTTCTCTTCTTTTAAGTTTCAGGTGTTGGGTGTTATGTCATAGTGACAAGAAAATGACTTAGACAATAATTTCACAGGATGAGGTTTATTTGACTCATAGTTCTGGTGGTAGAGGGCACTGACACTGTAGGGAAGGTCCCATGGCTGCATCATAATGTGCTAGGAAAGTAGAGAGGGAACTGGTAGGGGACAGAGGAGGCCAAGGCAACAGGTGGTCTCACTTTCTAGCCACCTGCTTTCTAGAGAACTAATCCAGCCCTGTACAACCTGACTCAATCCCCCAAAACAGTATCAACCTACTCAGGACGCTTGTGCCTCCTTGATGTAACTACTGCACACTAGGCCCTGCCTTTTAATAACTCTATCTCAACACGGCTGCACTGCAAACCATGTGCTTTTAGCACATGAAACTTTTGGGGACACAGTCAAACCATGTCTTTACCATAACAGTGTAATATAAAGATACAGTTACATAAAATAATTACATAAAATAATATAATAGAGATATATGACACAGACAATGATAAAGCAGGAACAAAACAAGGGGTGACTATATGGTAGGTATAAGGATCTTTAGAGAAACCTTATTGTAAAAGTGAAGTTTGAGGAAAGCTAGTCCATATTATTGTATGTATTTTATAGATCTAAATTTAAGAATAAATACAACAGAAAGCACTCATTCCCCATTTATGGAGATAATCAGTGGTAAAATTTTGTTTTGATAATTTTACATTACTCTCTATTTGAATGCATACTAATTTTCAAAGGCAAGTGCAAACTGTTTCTCTATCTTTCTGTCTCTCTCTCTCTGAGTGTGTGTGTGTGTGTGTGTGTGTGTCTGTGTGTGTGAAAGTCTACTTTTCTTCCTTTTCAGCATAGCCTGAGCAGCTTTCTATGTTGCTCGCTAGATTTGCACCATCACTTTCATAAGCTATAGAAGTTGAGAAGGGGAGCTGTCTTAATGTTTCATCACTATAGTGAAATCTCTGAACCTGGGTAATAGTGTTTAACAAAACAGGTTTGTTTAGTATATAGTTCTATAAATTTGAGGGTCTTCATCTGGTGATGACCTTTCTGCTAGTAGAGTCCTCAATCTGCATAAGACATCCAGTTTTAACAAAGAGAACTTACATATTCCTTCTGTTTTCTCTCCTTTTCTTATAAAGCTACCGGTCTACAGTTTTGGTGGCATCACCTGATGATGTTGTCTAAAGTCAATCACCTCTCAAAAGCTCTTTCTATAAACACCATATTTGCATAAATTTCCCGTTTCTTAATATCTCACAGTAGTAATTGAATTTCTACACATGAACTCTTGAGGAACACAGGCAAACCATAGCCATATAACATAATGAGGACAAGAGAGGCTGTTCCACTTACAAATCTCATTGTCCTGACTTATTCATCAGTAAGGTAACAATAAAGTATTTAACTCATAGAATTATTTAGGGCCTGAAGTTAATGATTTATGAAATGTGCAGCATTTACAAAAATCCTTGGCATGTAAAGAATTCTTGCAAGAAGTTAAGATAGTCAGCACCCCTTAGGGTTATGTCACCTTTGGAATGGTTTGAGGTATGACAAAGTCAAGCAGAAAGGCTGCAGCAGGCTCTCTAGCCTGCAGGAGTTTGAATTAAATTCCAGGTGCTATAGAAAGCCTCAGAGAGAGTTAGGCAGGGAATTGCTCGCTTTGATTTATGTAGCTATGTGGAGGATGAATGCTATAAGGCATAAATGCTTAGTGAGGGACCAGACATGTGGCTTTTTCAGTAACTCCGACATGCGACAGTTTCTCGAGCTCAGGAGCTAGCTACCAAGGAGGATGATTAGGTGCCACTGTGTAGATGGAGAGGCAGAAGTATACCTTGGGACGTGGAAGATTGAAAACTCTTCTGACTGCAGTGACTCTATCACTTTTCATTTTTATTTCTGTCATCCTTGTTTTGGGCCTGCCCCTCAACACCAGATACGACCCTAGTGGGTGCTCTTCCGTGTAGAGCCGACCTTCCTGATGATTCTTTCATGCAGCTTATTCTTCCTCAAATTCCCTCCTACCAGCAGCCTTATCTTCTTCTTGCCTAAGTAAACTTTCCAGGCTAAATTCAAACACTACCAAATTATATGTGTCACTCATTTGGTGTAAGTTCATTATTAACCTTTCTTTCAAAAATTGTATAATTTCTTTCATAGTTCCCTGAAATCTTTCCTGATCTTTAAAGATGGTAACTGTGGCAGTGGACACCAGCTCATATTGGAGAATTTTGTGAGAAGTGTTGGGGCCAGGAAAGAGTTTGTAGAGGAGAGCAGGACACAGAAGACAACTCATAGCCTTGCAGGGAGTTCAGGACTTGTTCAACACAGCACAATTCATGGCTAATTTCACCTGAATGCCAGGCACATTTTCTAGTGACTTATGTTGACCAGGTTCCTTATTGCTGATGTCGATCTGGAGGTTGCTTTCCTGATGCAGAAACTCTCCAGAGGAGATGACCGAGTGGCAGCCTTTGGGTAAAGGGCTATCTGTTGTGTTTTCCTGTAGGCTTTGTTCTGCTGTCAGCTGAGATCCTAAGTGAAACAGAGTGGCCTAAGCCTGCAGAACCTATCCTAGGCCAACTTTCTGGAGGCTGTGTTGTTGTTTTATGCTACTGGGAACTTTGCCCTGAGCTACATCCCTAAGTTTTTAAATTTATTTTTTGACAGGGTCTTGCTAAGTTGCTTCAGCTGAGCGTGAACTTGCAATTTGCTTGCTTCAGAGTTCCAGCCTGCTATAATAATAGGTGTGTACCACCAGCCCTTAAAAATTTGGAAAGGGAGCAGGGTGCTATGTTTAATAGGTTCTAGTAGCTTCCCTTCCTAACTGTAATCATTGTATAGTAGTTTCTTGATGTTCTTGGAGGATTGATTCCAGGACCTCTTGCATATAACAAAATCCCTGAATGGCTCAAGTGTCTTATATAAAAAGGTCATAGGATTTGTATATAACCTACCCAAATCCTCTCCATACTTTAAACAAACTCCAGATTATTTATGTATTTAATAAACCATAAATGCTATGTAAATATTTGTTATACTGTGTTTTTAGGAAATCAACATAAAAATAAGATCTGCCATGTGAGCTGATGCATAAAATTTTCTCCCAACTTTCTTTTATCCATGATTGAATCTGTGAATGTAGAATCTGCTAATAAAGAGGCCTGATTGCATTTTATTTCTCAGTGCCTAGTGGATGGCCACTTCCTGTGTACTCTGTAGAGCTTGAAATGATCTTATTGGTCTCTTCTCTGAGCCAAACTAAGTATTAAGATTATGCATGTCATCATTAGAGATGATTGGTGTCTTGGCCCAACTCAAGTTGTCATATTAATCAGATAGGCATGGAACAAGGGTCAAGAAGGTCTCCCTCCTGTTGTCCCCTCTTCTTTGCTTTATTCTTTTTCTTCTTCTGTTTCTTGAAATGGTTTTTTTACAGGCACAGGTTGGTGGAGGCAGGGAGGCTGTGCAGCTGTGGGTAGTCTGTGGCCATGGTCCTCTGGAACTTCAGGCTGGAAGGGACAGTGTGGGCACCTGGAGGACACTGCTTGTTGGCAGGGAACTGACTTTCACAAGAGTTCTTTTAGTACCCTGAATGACTGAAAGAATTCCTGGAACCTGTGAATGTTGCCTTGTATGACAAAGGACTTTGGAAATATGACCAAGGTCAGGATCTTTTGTTTATTAAAAATTAATTTCATTGAGAAAGAAGTAGCAATGAGAGAGTTTCAAAACAGGTTAGCAGGACAGTTACAATAATACATTGCATATTGTTGTCTACATAGTAGTTATTCAAAGGACAAGATGCAGACATAGTATCTTATCTAAACATGATTAGTAAAAATCTTTCTTCTAATTGAACTAAGAGAAAATAGCTATATATCTATCCTAACTGATCTGTATATACAGATATATATATATACATATATTTTTCACTACAAAATGGCTCTTCATTTATATCCCCCTTTTTTGTTTAGTTTTGTCATAGTACATGGTTTCAAAGTAAATCCTGAAGGAATTTCACTGATCTTGTCAGATACAAAAGTTACATTTTCTTTCTTTGCATTAATAGGAAACTATTTATTTATTTATTATTTATGTTTATTGTTGCCTTAGTGGTTATTCATTGTACAAGATGCAGACATGATATGCTGCCCACAAACACTATTGGAACAAATATTTTTGTTTATTGAATTGAGAATATAACTGTATGTCTATCCTATTTTGAATATACAGATACAAAATGGTCATTCATTTGTATCCTCTTTTTTGTTTAGTTTTGTCAGAGAAGGGGATTCCATTGTCATTTAAATATTGTAGGTGCATGAATTCAACTAAATATTCCAATATAGTCCAGTAGTCCACAATAGTAGTGGGTTATCCATAGGACTGGCAATGTCAGAGTTGTTACTTGAGCCTTTTACAGCTCAGCATATTAATATGGCTTTACTTTTTATACCTTGTGTTTATATTTTTCTGATGGATTGTTAAGACCAAGATAAAGCAAGACCTACATAATAAGAAATGTAGCTTTTGTATCTGATAAGGTCAGTCAAATCCCCTCAGGATTTATCCTGCAACCCTGTACTACATTTTGTAGATCCTTTGTCAATGTCAGCCATGTGGATGAGTCAAGGCCATTGCTTGACCAATTTTCTCTCTGTGAGAGCCTGAGAGAATGTTTTCTCTCCATGTAACTCTCCTTAGGCACACTCTACATCATTGATCAGATTCCTCTGTGGTCCCCTAATCTCACTGATCAGAAAATTTGGGACACAACTGAGTTACATGATGTTACAGTACAGGTTCTTCTATGTCCTGAGTCTTCACTGACCTTAAGAAGCTAGGTCCAAAATGTTGACTGTCCTTGTGGCCCTTCTTTATCTCTAATTTTTGTTCTGCAAACTTAGGTTGTTAACCTTCCAGAAGAGAAGCTTATTATTACCCTACAACATATGCAGTTGGGTTTAACCTAACTATCTGTCTGAATATCAAACATCTTAGGTGTAACATGGAACAGGTATTTTCCATGAATTATTGATATGATAAACTTTAAGTTCCTATAGAATATGAAGAAAAAATAAAAAGTATTCCAAAATATGAATAAACAATTACATATTTTTACATAGAGAATTAGAAATCTAAAAAAAGATAAGGATCTTGAGATGAAAAGATAATCCTGGCAGACACTAAAAATAGCCTTCAGAGTCTTCATCAGAAAGAGACAAGGGAGATTTACCACAGAGGAAAAGGAGGCAATATAACTAATATGGCCATAGAGCAGATATCAGAGGAGTGAAGCCACAAACCAGGGATTTCTGGAAGCCACTGGAAACTGGAAGAGGCAAGACATGGATTTTCCTTCAGGGACCTGCATATATCTTGTCATTTTAGGCCCATAAAACTGAGTTCTGACATCAGGCCTCCAGAATTGTGACAGAACACACTTGTTTTGTTCTAAGCTGCCAAGTTTGTAGTAACTTGTTACAGAGTTACTGGAAAAGAATTCAGCTCTTCAGCCTGCCCTAATTCCGTGTCCTCTAAGGAGGTTCCTGAGATCCAAGAGTGCGAAAGCCCTTCAAGACGTAGTTGGTTGAGTGTTTGGGCTCAGCTGGATGTTCTTAGCCAAAGAAGGACTTTTGAGGAAGGAAAAATCTCTCTCAAGGGAGGGTCAGTTCAAAATGGAACGTGGGGGGCACTGTCTGTGTGGAATCTGTTTTGTCCCAAGAGGACTTTTGGTAGCAGCCTATCTTAGGTAGAGTTCTCTAGGGAAAGAGACACCCTCCCCAATATATTACAACAGGTCAGCTAACATGATTATAGAAAACTAAGAAGTTCCTTGACTTTCTGACTGAAATCTAGATTCACAGAAAAGCTAGTACTATAGTTCTTTGAATCAGAGGCTGATGGCATAAATCCTGCCTGAGGCAAGAGAAGATTAATGTTGCAGCTCAAGCAGCTAGAGAGAAAGAACATTTCCCCTGACCTGTATGTTTCTGTTCCAGTCCTCAACAGATAGGCTATGACCCTCTTCTAGGGGATGGCAATCTGCTTTACTTAGGCCACTGACTCAGAGCCTAATCTCTTCAGTAAACTCTCTACTAGTGACACACCCACTAGTAATGTCTAATCTGGACATCCCATGTCCCTATCCAGTTGAGACATAAAATTAATCATCACAAAGACATACATCTTCTGTAGTCATTTTATACCTTAAGATTCCTCATTGTACTCTAGGTACAGACATAAAAATAGACTATGGGCCAGGAATTGCTATTTAATGTATGGTTTCTGGGGTAAAGTGAAAATGCACAGCCCTTTCTTGCATATGTAATAAGCATTTCAAGATGACAATAGTTCTCAAACACTCTTTCAAGATGGTGCAAGTTCTCAGACATGATTAGCCAAGTGAGAACCTCTCTGAAGGCTGGGTCATGACTGTGTAGGCTTCATGCCAGGAAGCCTCCTGTCTTTTACCTATGTGCTGTTTCTAGATTGAACTTCTATTTCCTATAGCAATGTCTTTCTGAAGTTTGTGAAGCTTTTCAGAAAGCCTTTTTTTTTTTTTTTTGTGGAACCAGGGATCAAAGTCAGGCTCTTTTTTTTTTTTTTCTGTCTTTTTGAGACAGAGTCTCACTATGCAGTTCAGGCTGGCTTTAAGCTCACTTTGTAGCTCAGGCTGGTCTCGAACTCACAACAATCCTTCTGTCTCAGCCTCCCAAGTGCTGGGATTACAGGCGTGCGCCACCACGCCCAGCTAAAGTCAGGCTCTTGTGCTTGCCAGGGAAGCACTTATTCCACTGAGCCATCTTCTCTGCCCGCCATTTCTACTTTATAAAAGAAACTACCACTTTCAAAATACCTAACACCCAAATAAGATCTGCTTGAACTCTTTCAAGATCTTGCTGATAATTCTGATGTTTTAAAATGACCAAGTCAGCTATAAAGATGGTTTGTGAGCTCAGCAAAACTGTTCAAACTACATCAGCCATGGACAGACAGTGTCACTTTAGGCCAACTCTAACATACTATGTGAACCTGCACTCTTGCAACTCCATGGTGACAGGCTAGGTGCTTCTCTGGATGAGCAGGTGAATGATTACTTCCTGGTGGCTCTTATGAGAAAAAAGGAAGTCAGAGTTTCCCCATGTAGCCATGGGGCATCAACATGTCAGAACTTGTGAGGGGAAAATAATTCTGTAGTATTTGTTTCTGAACCTGTACTCTGTACTTCTTGCAGTTCATGCTGTCCACTGGTAGATCCAGTTGTGTGAACTGGGATTGCCTCTGAACTCACAAGTCCTCTGGCTTCAGGTAAAATTCTTTTATATGTTCTATGTTTTCAACGTCATTATTTATATTCTATGTTTTCAACGTCATTATTTCTTCACAGCTTCATAACAACCGTGAAATGCACACAGGGCTGCATTTCTCTGTTTCTCTTTTTGCAGTGCTGAAGATTGGATACAAGGTCTTGCCCTAGCTCTGTGATACTACCCACCTTTTATTAACAAGTATGAGACTTGTCAAGCCCTTCCAGGGGATAGGGGCACAGAAGGAGCAGGGCTCACATCCCTGTACTCTGATGAGTGCTCTGGGCACAACCACACAATGGCCTATGGCTTCTGACCAGTATCATCTGTGTGTCTCTATCAGGTCCTGCTCTAGAACTAAAATGTGAGATGATAAATTTATGTTGGTTACCAGCAACAGCTCACTTCTGCCAAAGGAGTACCAACCACCTTGTGGCACATAAGAACCTTAAGATGCTAACTTCCCTCCTGTACTGCCAATGGTGTAGGTGCTAATCACAGTGTCCAGCCCTAGCAGTGCTAGCAGACACATTGCCTCAGAGCCCCTGCGGTGGCACATGACCACTTGAGTCATAGTTTCCATCTCTGGGTTTTAGTCAAGTCATTCCTGTTCACTAATCCACAAGATCCAGGTCTAGACCACCCTCAAAACTCAACTCTTTTATGATGCAGAGAATGAACACCATTCATGCTAGCCCTTTCCAGAATGTTCTTAAATTACATCCTAAACAGGGCCGGCAAAAGGTGTAGGGAAAGGAAAGAGAAGAGGAAAGAAGACAGGCAAATAAGGACAATATCTAAGAACTTAATTTGAATGCCAAGGAACCACTTAGCAAATTATAGCCTTTTGAGCCAGAGAGCCTTTTGATGAGTCAGCCACTCTTTGACCATAAGGGCACTATTTTTTCATGCATCAGCGTTGCTAATTTGTAAAGGTGCCACTTCCAGTGACACCTCATACTGGAATCGATGGTCCAGTGAACTCATACTGGAAGTCGACTGGAAGGCTTCCCACAAGTGTTTGACTCCAGGATGGTGGAGAGAAGGAGTGTGACTTTCTGAGGACCTGTAGCCTGCCCTAAGGGTCACAGCCCTTCTAGCTTATTTATATGGTACTAAGGATCAAATCCAGCATCTGGCACATGAGCTCCATCCCCAGCACCAGGGTCCTCCAGTCTCTTCAGCATTTTATATCCTTATCAGAAATGTCTATATTTTTAGTTTCTATTTTAGGAACTGTTTCAGAAATGGAATTCAAGGGGGAGGGGGAGCCAGGAGAAAGATAAAAAGGAGCTGAATATGAGGAAAGATTACAGGGACATTAATGGAATGGAGGACCAGGAATTTGTTCACTTCTCTGTGGTCCTTAACCTTCTTTAAACCATGACTGCTGGCAGCCTGGTTAACCCTATGGGCCTCTCTCAGAGTAATGGTTTGAAAAGTATAAAATAAAGTTCATTGGATTGCAAAGCAAACCACAATTATATTAAATGTGATAATCAAAATGTTAGAAATTAAATCGGTGGGAGAATGAATTTATGATAGAAGTCTAATAAAATAATATTTTGTAATGTAAATAATAAGATCTAAAGGAGGGTTACTGACTATCTTAGGTTAATAAAAGCTATTTCAGAGCTGGCCAAATACCCCAGATGATTACAGCACCTGCAAGCAGGAACAGGTGCTAGGGTTTGATCCCTGGGCCTGCTGTGCTGGCCTTGCCTCCCGGAGCACGCTGAGATGGCAATTGAGACTGGGCATGGTGGTTTGCACCTGTAATTCTAGCTCTTAGGAGACTATAAACAGACAGATCACTATGAGTCTGGTCTAGTAGTGAGACCCTGAACACCCTGTAGACCCTTCCCTAAAAAATGCAATAAACAAATAAATAAATAAAATAAATAAATGCTATTTCAAGATATTTGTGACAACTATCGGTTGATACAAAAATATTTTATTCTTCATGGTTACAAAAAGCTGTAAGATAGATGTAAATACCATGATTTGCATCCAATGTTTATAACTGAAGTAAATGGTAAATATTCAATTGAGGTTACTATAAATGAAGTGATTTTTTTCCCATCCATCTTCAAGAGCATAATGAATTCTCTCCATATTTCTGGTGACCTTTATATTAAAAAGCTCACTGTAGCAGTTAAAAGTTACACAAGGTGGGTGGGAGGGTGGGGAGGAACAAAAGATATCATTTCCCTAAGACCTTGTAAACAGCACCAGCAAACTGGGTTATATTTTCTAATTGTTGTAGATAAAGGTTTGGGCAGAAAGGTTTCAATTAATTTCTTACACTGATTTTAGAAAAGACCCTACTGTGCCCTTAAAGGAGTCTCTCTGGAGTCAACTCCAGCTGCCTTGCAGAATGGAGTTAGCAGTCTCCAGAGAAGGATTTGTTGGGTTGATTCTCCCCCAAATGTGGACGAGGTGGTAACCAAAGAACCCCACAGAAGAGAAGTCCCCCACTGGGCAGCTTTTCTCTCACTTGGTTTTTGGTCTCCTTACTGTTTTAGGATCTTCCATCTCTTAAGTCAGGCCTGCAAACTACCTGTTTCCTAAGCCTCATGAATGCGTCTCAGGAAGGGAACAGAGCCAAGCCAAGCCGTCTCTGGAGGGCTGAAGCACTGAAGTCAACAATCCGAGCATTCAAATCACCAAGGCAACTTGCTCACGCTGACTGAGCTGATGATGTCAAAGCCGGTTCAGTTCATCAGTTTATAAATAGAACAGGCAGCTAGATAGTAAAGCGACCAGAGGTAGAGTTGGGTGACCAGCCACACTGATAAAAATTACAATAAAAATAGATGGCAAAACTAGTTCAAAGCCTTCAGATAACACTAAATACAAACATTTCTTACTAAAGGAGTTGTAGCTCTTCTCTACCAAGTTCCTGAGTTTCAAAGAACTTAAAAATATAAAATTATTCTTTAAAAATCTTTGGTTTCTTTAAAACCTTAGTTTCCTTTAAACTCTACATGCAAAGCAACTGGTTCAGAGAGCCTGAGTTCCGACTGTTCACTTTAAACTCACAGAACTCTTGTGGTAGGTAGTCATTGAACAACTGAACAATTCTTGTGCTCTTCTTATCCATAAAAAATTCTAGACCAAGGTGCCACAGGACACCCCATTTACTGGGACCCCTCCTGAATACCCACCAAGATCAGTTTTCTTCTTCATATTTCTAATAAATTTTCTCTTAACTTCCTCCTTTTTATACAATTTCATTCTGTAACTTTGTAAAATGAGCTCAGGTTTATACAGTTTATACAGAGATAAACTATTTAAATGGCAGAGAAGGAGATAGAGAAGGCCACTTAGCATGCTTTCAGAAAGTTCTAGAGGTTTCTACAACAACTTCTGCAGTTTGTACTTCCAATAGAATGCAACAATTATTTTTCTGATTTAATAAAAAGATAAATTCTAAGTGCTCTAAGTCATTTTACGGTATCTATTGCCTGTTGAATCCTTTGGTCAAATAAGAGAATCTTATTATTATTCCTGTTTTATAAAGAAAAAAGTGTTGTCTAAAAGAAATAAGTATGGGAATCAAAATTTGAACCTAGGTACCCATCGTGTTGAGGAAGGATCTGATATTTATCCAGGAGCCCTCTCTTCTTAAAGTACAGAGCAGAAGCCCTTGTACTTTCTTTTAGAACCAGTGAGAGAACTCAGGACCTTGCACTTGCTAAGCAGGCACTTATGTTGCTGAACTACCTTCCCAGCCCCTCCTTTGTACTTTCAAAAGCTTGCCATATATAATGAGATAGGCTGAATGCAAAACAGTTCAAAGTTACAAAATTACAAAGCATTCACCCTCAAACCTGAGGGAAGAGCTTTTTGAGAAGACAATCTGATGTCTAAAATTGCAGTATTTGCTCCTTAAAGGAAGGACCATTCTGTATTTGTGTATACAGAGTACTTAGGATAAATATACAGCTACTTTCGCTTCCTTCTATGAGAAAAAAGATTTGCATTAATAATGTTTGGACAGGATATCCTGTCTGCTTCTTGTATTATGGATAACCACTAGGAAGGTAACAATCAAGATAATTATTGAAACTGTACTATAAATCAGCTTTGAAAAAAAAAGGCATACAGCTACATTCTCTTAATTCAATGAATAGAGGGATCTGCTCTAATAGTGTTTGTAAATAGAATATCATGGCTGCACCTTGTACAACTAATAACCACTAAGAAAACAATATGCAATGTATTAATTATTGAATCTGTTCTGTTAATTTGGTTTGAAACTCTCTCATTGCTATTAGTTCTTCAATGAAATTATGGGAAAAAATAAAATTGCAGTTTTTGCATTTGATTTTTCAAGAAAACCTCACTGATATAAAGGCAGGGGAAATGATTAACAAGCCCTTTTCTTAACGCTTAGATCTGCTCGCCATCATCAGCTAACAGGTCACATTGTACTCAATGGCAGAGTGAGCAGCCAGAAACAGGTTGAACCCAAGTGTTTAAATATCTTCAGCAGTTCCAAAACCACTTTTAAAAGCCCAGATTGGATGTAAATGGAGCCACTTCTGTTGACGCTGCCATACCCTCATGCTCAGGAGCTACAACTCTTGGGGACAGGTTGTGACATTACTTCCCTTCGTACCCTGATGTAGTTCATGGGGCTGAGTATGCCTGGCTAAATAGTCATATGTTGCCTCAGTCCCCTAGCACTATAGACCTGGGTCTCCTGGGTGACCTTGGAGTAATCATATATTAATTGTGAATCTAATTTTTCTACAGTTTTAAAATGAGATCACCTCCATCTATTTCAAGAGGTCACTATGAGGATTACTCAAGATGATTCATGGGAAGGCAAGTGCTAAATTATGAGACTTATACAAATGTCCTAAGATGTCTGTCCCCAGTAAGGTATCTCTTGTTGCCCACTAAGTCATCCCTGTGTCTTAGAGTCAGAGCTTTACTTGAATCATCTGTCTGCCATGCCTCCAATGTCTCCATCACACAAATAATCCTGAGAAAATATAGGCATCTGGTAGCATTTAAAGAGCACAAAGCATGTACTGCTCCGTACTCTCCACAATGATTAAGGTATGGGAAATTCACAAGTTATTGAAGTAAGGATTGTCAGTATCTGCATTTCATAGATGAAGAGACAGAAGCAAAGAATGGAAAATACCTCACACAGGTGAGAGGTGGGTCTGAGATGGGAGTGCAGATGAGGGGACTAGAAGATGAACACTGAATCATTGGCTTCTCCTGTAAATGTGTGTTCAAGATAAGCACAGAAGGCAGGAGAGAAGGGAGGGATTCCACAATTTTCTAATCTTGCCTAGCCTCTTCCCTTTCTGTACTGGATCAAAATATGTACTTCAGATTCACATTCACCTGGAACCTTAGAAGATGGTCTATTTGGAAATAGAGTCTCTGCATATGTAATTAGTTGAGGTATAGTGAATTAAATAAAGTCTTAACTTGGAGAATATACATTTTTTTTTGACACAAGGTCTTGCTACATAGTATAGGTTGGCCTTGAACTCATTGTGTAGCACAAGTTAGTCTGCTTCCACCTTCTCAGTGCTGGGATTATAGGTATGCACCACCACACCTGGCAACTTGTGTCCTTAAAGGAGGAAATTTGGACACAGACATGCAGGAAGAAGGGCGTGTGAAGACAAGCAGAAAAACTGCAGTAATACTGCCGTAATGGCAAGATTGCCAGTAAACTCCAGGAGCTAGGAAAGAGGCGAAGTCCCCAGAAGGAACCAACATTGCTGACATTTTGGTTTGTGATTTCTGACCTATGGATGTTTAAGATAATAAATTTCTGTTGTTTTGAGCTAGCAAATCTGTGAGAGTTTGTTATAACAGTCCCAGGAAACCAATACACCTTCATTTATCTCTGTTCTCTGTTTCCCAAGGAAGTGAATATCTCATACATGACTCAAACACCTAAGAATCTGCAGCTCTGGGGAGATTTGGTGCTGCATTAGCTCATTTCCTTTTTCTCTGATTAAACCTCATAAAAAACAGCCCAGTAGATTAAAGAAGAGTGAGCAGCCCTGTGGCCATTATCTTTTGGTAAAGTAAAACTAGTCTCAGAGGTCAACTGCTTGAATAGCACATCTTTACTCATCAACCAATCAGGCCAAAAAGTGGAATCCTGCACTTTCTTCGACTTCCTTCTTGAGTGGAGAAAGGATTGGAAGGAGGTGATCCCCACCTACGAATCTGGTCCATAAATAATAGAGAACTGTAATTTCAAATATCTGCACTAATGCTTATGGGTGGAGTCTTAGATCAAATGGAGTCTTAGATCAAATGTTCAGCAAAATATTTTGCTGCCAAGTTATACAAGCAGTATGACTAAAATATGGTGAATGTTTAAATTTTAAGATTGGAAACACACTGCTACTAATCCTCCTCCAAATATTCCTCTCAGTTCTAACACACGTAGCCTGTAATTTTTGTTATTTTCTGAAGCATGTCTGGTAGTCTTATTTTGTGATTTTATTTAGTTGTGTTGTGGTGGCTGCCCAAATACCTGAGTCTGTTCAAAACTTCTTTTATGGTCATTTTGACTTTAGAGAAAAGATAGATGTTGCACAGCAGCAGATCTGGTGAGTGAGGTGGACAAGGACACACTATAATGTTTTAACCACCTGTTTTTGATTGGATGGAACATGGCAGCAGTATTTTATATCTTTGACCAGACCTTGTACAGACACTCATAAAGAGAACTTCTAGATAGTGACTAAAATGATGGGAAAAGTATGTTCAAAGTGAGGCAGAGTATTTTGAGGGAGATTAATGGCAGTGAACATTCCATTGTAATAAATATTTTTAACATTTAAAAATTCACTGTATGTTTCAATCATACCTTATAAGCATTGGAATCTAGATTTAGGGACTGACTGCAGGCTGCTGATTCTCTTGGCATGATAACAGTGAGAATTTAGCTTAGAGATTGCCAAGGAACTGAAGAGGGAAGCCCAGATTTCATCTAGAGCCTATTCTGGAAGTGACCCTGGTTGGTGGGAAGAATGGACGGTTATCACTTTTAAATCATGAGACCATGGCTGTGTGAGACCGTGATACAGCTCTCCGCTCTGGTTACAACAAAACTTCAGAACTTGTTTATCAAACATACAACCCTGTAATAATCATCCCCTGGGGGCAGAAAGAAGTGTCCTCAGAGACACAACAGAAGATACTACACAGAAAACAGACATTCAGGAGGGAAAACTTGAGAAGGAAAATTGACTTTATTTATTTATTTATTTTTCTTTGAACTGTTGTTTTTTTTTCATAATTTTATTGAAGAACAAATAGCAATGCGACAGTTTCAAATCAAATTAGCAGAACAGATTCAATAATTAATACATTGCATATTGTTTTCTTAGTGGTTATGGTTATTTGTTGTACAAGGTGCAGACATGATATTCTATTTGCAAACACTATTAGAACATATCCCTCTATTCATTGAATTAAGAGAATGTAGCTCTATACCTATCTTTTTTTAAAAGCTGATTTATAGTACAGTTTCAATAATTAGTACTTTCTTGATTGTTATCTTCCTAGTGGTTATCCATAGTACAAGAAGCAGACAGGGTATCCTATCCAAATTGATTTTAGAAGAACCAGGAACTATAGGCTTTTTTGACACCCACCGGCTCCCTCTCCACCATTTGTGAACTAAGAGTTTAAGTTTGTTTTGAATAAACTCTAAGGGGTGCTGAAGTAAGGCTATGGCATCTGAAAAACCATTACTAGGCTGCTGAGAACTAGGTCCCACCTACTGAAAGCCATATTACAGAACAGAACTTGGAAACCCCAAAGGGAGTAGAACCTAATGTGGCAATAGACCACATATTTACATTCTGCCAAAATTTATATACTGAAACCTAACCACTAAAGTGATGAAGAGTAGGGGTGGGGCCTTTGGGAGTTGATTTTCTCATGAGGGGGAGGTCAGGATTTTTCTCTCTGTTCTCTGCCACTCAAAAAGACAAGTATCTGCCAACGACGAAGCAGGCTTTCATCACACCCTAAATCTGAAGGCATTTGATCTTGGTCTCTTTAGCTTTCAACATTGTGGAAAATAAACATTAGCTGCTTAAGCCACAACAATCCACGGCAACTTGTCATAGCAGCCTGAGCTGACATGTTGATCTTTCTTGAAAGAGGTTACAATGCTGAAAAATAAAAACAAGAATCAGACTAAGTGCAACTAGGAAGGCCTTAACAGAAGCAAAAAAAAAAACGGAGCTGCATGGCTTTCGAGGAGACAGAAACAATACTTTTGACCAACATGATCAAAGGTGCAACACAAAATATTCAAAATATTGTTTCAGGGCTGTGGGAGATAGCATGATGGACTAATCACCTGCCTGGTGAGCATAAGAACCTGGGTTTGATCCCTGCTGTCATATGCCATGCTGGCTCTGGAATTTTGGTGTCCATGCTGAGCACCAAAACTGGGCATGCTGATGCATGCTTGTAATCCCAGTGCTGGGGAGGCTGAGATAGGAGGTCCACTATGAGTCTGAGCTGTGTAGTGAGACCCTGTACAAAATAAATAAATAAATAAATAAATAAATAAATTTTAAAAATTAATGCTCCAACAGATAGAAACAAAGGTGCATGTGTGTGTGTGTGTGTGTGTGTGTGTGTCTGTGTGTCTATGCATACATTTGTACGCATTCTCTTTCATGCAAAATACAAAGGCATGATTTACAGTCTCTAATCTGAATGGCACTCCCTAGAATGGGGCCATCGTGGTTCTTCTTCCAGGAAGTAATTAATGGTATTTTCCTACAGGTGAGATGGAAGCTGAAGGAGCCCATCAGAGAACTGTACTATCCTCAGTAAGAGCGTCACAGGGGGGAAGGCAGCAATCAGACTTTAGGAGTATGCAACATGTGTATGAAAAATAGATAGAGACGGTAAGAATGGTGAACATAGAGCTTCCCAGAATGTGGGATATGGAGGATAAACTCTGGCAGACATGCAGTGAGGAGGAAAGGATCAGAGCTTGAATATGTTGGGGAGATCCCAAGGGTCCGTAGTGGTTTCTATGCATGTTATAACAAACTGTTGCAAATATAATGGCTTAGAAAACACAAACCAATTCTGTCACATTTTGAGAGCCCAGAAGACTGAAATTAGTTTCACTGAGCTAAAATCAAGGTGGTAGGGCCTGCGGGGGGGGGGGGGACACCAAATTTTGCCTCTTCTAGCTCCTGGTTGTTTGCTTGTGGCAGGACCACTCCTATCTCTGTTTCTGTGGTTATGTTACCTTCTCCTTTTCTCTCAGTTAGTAGTAAACTGTCCCTCTGTTTCCTTTTCATAAGGATACATGTAGTTGAATTTTAGGGTTCATTCACATGATCTAAGATAGTGCTAGTGTACATTTTATAGCTTGCAATGATAACAGCTTGCTGCGGCACATGTGGCATAGGTTTACCACCAATGATCAAGGATACTGTCCCAGTGTACACCTCCTTAATCACCCACATTTGCAAATCATTATCTCTCAAGCTCTGAGCTGTGTAGTGAGACCCTGTACAAAATAAATAAATAAATAAATTTTAAAAAGTAATGCTCCAACAGATAGAAACAAAGGTGCATGTGTGTGTGTGTGTGTGTGTCTATGCATACATTTGTATGCATTCTTTTTCATGCAAAATACAAAGGCATGATTTACAGTCTCTAATCTGAATGGTACTCCCTAGCATGGGGCCATGGTGGTTCTTCTTCCAGGAAGTAATTAATGATATTTCACATACTGCAAGAATGAGGGCCTTATTATCTCTGGGGTCTGGATTCAGCCTGTAACATCATCTTTTGAAGAAGAGATTGCAGGAAAGTGAAGGCGCACCTGGAGAAGATGCTGGGAATTGGTGCCCGGATGATGGGAAGTGAAGTCAGAAACCAAGTCGTTCTCAAAGGGCAGAAGGTGGCGGTAGGAGCCAGCTTGCCAGGCACATGGAACTATGGTCATCCGTCATTTACAAATTTTGAAAAGGATCACTTTAAATTTCTCATCAATTTCAAAAGACACACTTATGTACAATAAAGAACTTGCAGGCAAATTAGCCCTCTTTTTTTGTCATGGATTTGAGAGGCTTACAGATATAGTGTGAAGCTGTCTGAAATTCCTGGTAGCAGAAATGAGTCATATTGTACTGGCTGACATTTACAGAACATTCCTCACAGCAGTTTGTAAGCTCCTTAAGAAGAGAGATATTGAATTTGTTGGATGACAGAATCAGTATCCAAAGACCTTTTTGTTAGAGCAGTGAGTCCAAATCCAAAGGATGAAATGTTATAGGCATAAATTAAAAGTCCCATAGTGGGCCCAAGGAGCCAACTGAACAAATTCTACTAGAAACTGGAGGCTCAGTCCAATAGTAGCACACATAAAATACTTTTTAATAAGCTGATAATGAATTAAAAAAGTAGAGTCTCAAAAATATGGTGCATCAAGAGTTAATGTGATCCTGGGCTACACTAAGAAAAAATATCTAAGGCAGGGAAAGAAATTACAAAATTGTCAAAGGGAGAAAAGATGGAGGTAATGTTTCTCACGGAAATTCATAGTTGTGTCTTAATTGATTTTAAGCAGTTTGGCTTTGAGGAGGAGGACCTCAGGTGGGAAGTTGAGAACAAAACAGAAAATATGGACAGATTCAGGGTGGGCTAGGAGAAAAGATACCTTGTAGAGGACAAAATATTATATTGCTCTTTATAAACTCATTATAATGAATATATGCAATTTATATAATTAAAATTGGATTAATGTAAATTAAAACAAAGGAAGCCATAGTTGGATTCTATGTTACATTGGTGAGATTATGCTAGAAACATGAATTCCATAAGCACAAGACAGAAAAATGAGAATAGTTGTAAAAAATAACTAATACTGTACAAGTTGTCAAAGTCATGTGATGCAGGCTAGAGAAAGGAGTGGTTATATTTGTGGAAAACTTTTCAGTGTCTAGAATAGACCTCTCTGGGCGCTCACTTCAGCAGTGCATATACTGAGATCAGAATGGCCACTTTCTGGAAGAGAAAGTTCATTTATATAGATGATCTAATCAATATAGAGAACAGTCTAGAATTAAAGTATAAAGAGTAACTTAAAGAATAAATTTTGTAGCAACTTCTTGGAAAGTAGGTGGTGTCGAAACTTCGGCCATTGAAATGGCGTTCAGTTTGTGTGAACTTTGGAGTCAGTGTATGCCCCACTGAATGTCACTCATTGCTGCCGTACTCCACTCCTATTCAGGCTGCATACTCAGGGAAAAGAAATCTATTCCTACCTTGGAGTGTGAGGAGGCTGAGGGGATTGATCTCAGTCAAATTCCCTTTCTTCAGTGACTGTCTTAGTGCGGGTATGAGGCTAACTAGGAATAGAAAAGTCAGCTGAAGTGCCAGCGGGATAGCTCAGGGGTCTAAAGTACACGCTTAAGTAAGCTTAGGCAAGTGTGCGGCGACTGCAGTTCAGCGCCTGGCACCATATGCCTTACGTGCCATGCCAGCACTCCAAGGGTTGAGCTGGCAAAAAAAGAAAGAAAGAAAGAGAGAAAGAAAGAAAGAAAGAAAGAAAGAAAGAAAGAAAGAAAGAAAGAAAGAAAGAAAGAAAGAAAGAAAGAAAGGTCAGTTGAACTAATTTCTGAGGATTTTGTTCCTTGATAAAAGGAAGGACAGCAAAGGATTCTGCCTCTTTTCACTGCCTTTAATTGATTATGCCAAAGCTTTGTGGTCCCTGAAACAGATCCTTTTGGTACAGCCTGGGAGACATGGTTTCCTTATCATTGCACCCAGCCTGGCTGTACAGAAAGGGTTTCACATGGCTGAAAGGGGCCACACTGGTGTGAGTTGAAGTGTCTGAGAAATAGTTGCTGGGACTGAAGTTTGCTAGCCGGTTTGCTGGAAAGTGCTTTGGGAATAATTCTCTCTGGGCTGCGAGGAAAGCTGGACTGTGTTCATGAGAGGTTGAGCTGCAGTCTGTGGCTGTGAGGACCTCAGATGGTCCTGAGGGTGTGAAGGTGGGGCTTCTTACCTTGCACTGAGCTGTCATGGCAGGAGGAGAAGGTAGAACATTGGGCAAGACTGTCAGGCATCGTGTAATTTCTGAAGAGGGACTCATCTGTGAGCATTTCTCCAGTTGTGGAGATGAGAGCATGGGTCCAGAAGGGGCCAGATGGGTGGTCACCATGCTGTTGCCAAGTAGAACCACCCCCTTCCTCCTGCTGCACAGGCTGGCATGCTGCCAGGTGGAATACATCCATTTCCTCTGGGAAAAACCCTCCTGTCATACGATGACGTTTGTGTAGTAAATTAATACTGTAAAGTTTAAGCTCTATTTGGGGAGAAAAGGAAAGGATCTCCATGAGGGCATGGAGTGGGAGGTGCTTCGTGACCTCCCAGGAGTACGCTGGGTCTGAAGTTCTCCACCTAGGAGGGTGATGTAAATGCTCTGTGTATGTTATCAGCTGTAACCCAAAAGGAGAACCAGGGCAGCCAGGAGTGGCTGTGGGGAGGTGACACTATCTAAAGGAAGCACCTACATGTCATTAAAACTGGTGAAAGTTGGAATCACAGATTGTGGATTTTTCAACCAAAAGAGGTGTGTCAGACACAATGACCAGACATACCCAGGATCAACATCTTCAGGGAAAGAAACTCAAATCAGCCTGGTTGTGGTTTCCTTGAGTAGATGGGATTCCTCATGGGCCGGATGTGGCCTCCAGGCTGGTTCTGTTGCCTGTGTCAGCTTTCATGTACCCAGGGCCGGCTGTATAGCTCAGCGGTCTAAGAGCTTGCTTAGGTAAGCGCCGGGACCAGGGTTCGATCCCTGGTTCCCCAAGCCGTGCTGGCTCTGCCTTCAGGTGCACTGAGCCGGCGATGCAATCCAGGCGAGGTCGCGCGCCCCTGTAATCCCAGCACGTAGGAGGCAAAAAGCAGGAAGATCACTATGAATGTGGGCTGCATGCATAGTGAGACCCTGCACCAAAAAAAAAAAAAAAAAAAAAAGCTTTCATACACCCTCTCCCTCAGCCAGCTCCTATCAGGCCAGTACAGTATTTTATAACCTGGCATTGTTTTTCATTGCACTGCAGAAATTCTCTTCCTTTTTGAGCTGTTAATTCCATGCTTCCTGAGGTGTAACTCATCCTCTGTATCCCGGGACACTCTCACCACTTAGAGGCTGATTTCCCACTCTGTCTGTTTCACATCCTCTTACTCTCACATGGGGAAGCTACTGTTAGTTTAAAGGAAAAGATTTTATTTTCTTTAAGCAGAGTGGTTGGAAGATAAGCAGAGCATTTCCACAACTCCTTTTTAAGCACTAGCTATTAAAATGGAAGGGGAGAGAAGAAGGAGATGATCTTGTTATCTAGTTTAAGTGTGAAGTCTTAGGAGCCCTCCAGGAAAGGCTGTGCTTTGTCACCATTTCATGTTCCCAAGGTCTTGTGAATTAGGCAGAGCCAAAGACTAGTGACAATTAAATAGCTACATGCACTCACTTCCCTTGTGTTCACTCTGTATTACCCAAACTCGGATGCGGTAGGGGCTGCCAGGGCTTCCATTGTACTGGTAAGGAAAGTGAGACCATGAATTTAAGGTCACACAACTGGTAAGGAGTGGACCTAAGCTTGGCCCTGAGCCATGCAGTCCAGAGCCACTGCCCTGCACTGTGAGACAGGTCCAACATGGAATAACTCACTGGGGTAACAGGCGTAGAAGCTGAGCTGTTGGCCAAGGTGTCATAGTGACAACAAGGACCATTAGAAGGAATTTTTCTTGATACCACTGAGACCTACTCTTTGGAGTAATTAAAACTGGTTTATGAAAGGAGTACAAGTAGATAGCATATGAAAAAAGTGACCTTGTTCTCCCTTACCCTCCTCAGAAAACTTGAACTGTGCATTTTCCACCCACTGATAGAGGAAATCTCAGGCAGGGCTCATTACAATTCCAAAAAAAAGCAGAGATAACAAAACACGCAGTCTCAAATGTGTAACATCTAGACTTCACATTTTACCTAGTTTAGAACAGTCTTTCTTCCAATGTATTAGTGTCCTGTGGAAACTGCCACAAATGAGCATGGTTTGCTGGCTTCATAGTTCTGAAGCAAAATGTCTAAAATCAAGATGCCAGCAGGGTCTCATTCTCTTTAAAGACCCCAGGGGTTATTTCCTTGCCTCTTCCAGCTTGCTTTGGCTCCAGGTCTTCCCTGGCTGTGGCAGCACCCTTCCAGTCCCTGCCTTCTTTTCACATCACTTTCTTTTTCCCTGTATCTCTCCCATGGATATCCCTCTTTTTATGTATTTGGTACCGGGTCTCACTACACAGCTCAGACTCATAGTGATCCTCCTGTTTTCAGCCTCCTTAGCTCTGGGATTATAGGCGTGTGCCATCACTCCTGGTCTCAGTGGCCAACTCAGTGCAGCCAGGGGCAGAGCCAAGTCCAGTGCAGCTGAGGATTGTATGTTCTTAATAAGGATGCTCATCATTTAAGAGCTTTAGGGTTCACCCAGATGACTGACCATACTTAATTATATCTGCAAAGCCTCTTTGCCCAAATAAGGTCATGTTCATAGATCATGGTGGGATTGGTACACTTACATATTTTTTCAGTGGTGGGGGGAGGTAGAGGCACTGTCCAACCTATTACACCTAGCTGGGACTGACTTTTAGTTTTAAAAGTCTGAATTAGTGTGTGTGTGTGTGTGTGTGTGTGTGTGTGTGATTTAGAGGCTTATTCCTTGGTATTAAGTTTCTGAACACTCATATTAAAGCACGGGCAGTGTTCCCTTGTTAAGGCCTGGTCTGCATGGCTTGGTTTCTCCAATGGGACTCCATAGGAAGGTACATTTAATTGTCACCTATCAGCACCTTTCTCTGCTTTTGCTGAGTTTTGTGCATTCATCGTCTTCAGCAGGGGTGGCTGAAATAACCCACTAGCTGACCATCCTGAGCGCAGCCTCTTGCCCTGACACCTCAGTTTTGCATCCAGAATCTTCTGTCTGTATTTGCCATGGTCTTGGCAGGAAGTAAAGTCTCATTCAGCCAGTTCAGTGGAAGACAATTTAATGAAGGTACTATTTACAGAATTGGAATCAGGGTCAAGGGCTCTGGCAGAGACTATGGGCACCGAGAGGAGCTAGGAGGGAAACATCTAAAGTTAAAGGGGAAAAAATGATGAGAGCCCTGAAGCTATAAAAGAGTAAACAGCCCAGCAGGAACCACGCTTGACATACACAGGGAATGCTTTTATGCCCCCGTCACATCCCTTCAGCCACCTCCAATTTCAGCTGCAGCTGCAGTCTCACCCTGGCAGCTTTCCCCTGAGAGGGAGGCAAGTGTCTCTCTGATTTATTTCTAGGGCCTCCTCTGAAGCTGCATCTCCTTGACATGCTTAGAAATTCAGCCAGAAATTGTGGGTGAGTCAGTGTCCCCCGGGGCACTCAGTGAACAGAATGTGAAGCACCAAAGCTGGTAGACAAAACTTCAAGCTCTCATAAATTGGACAGAAATTCTGAGAGGCATTCTGTATCTTCACAGAGATGACCCAGCAGCACATTCTGGATGATCCTAGCAGCAACTCAATGACATGGTCACATTTGTTTTTCTTCTCAAGTCTCATCCTCTTCACGCCTCCGGTCTTGGAATTGCTTCCAAGATAAATTCCTGGAGCCCAAGTCCTTGCCTCAGGTTCTGTTTGCTAGGGAGCCATTTAAGACATGGACAGTAACGGCCATGATCACCCCAGTGAGCCAGAATCAAGGGGGACTGGAGGAAAAATTATTCCTGCATCCTTCTCTCTCTTTCTCACTCTGTGAACTCCTGCTGTGCCTCTTGTTGGCTCAGTCAACAAACAGCAGCCAAGGAACTCTGGGGCTTGGTCTTCAGGGGTTGGCTTCCTAAAAGAGAGCATGACAGGAAAAGAAGGGGGGTGCTGCCTCAGGATGCAGGTATCTCAATGCATAAGCATTTTTTTTTTTCTTGTGGTACTGGGGATTGAACTCAGGACCCTGCACTTGCCAGGCAAGCACATATTCTACTGATCTATCTCCCTGGGTCCACAACAGGAAAAGAAAGAAAACATTTGGAACACAGAGGATGGGCCAGAAGACAGTGTCTATGAGAGAGGCCCAACTGTGGGCAGCTGAGAGGAGCCCAGGTGATCAGAAGCATCAAAGTCCCACTTCACATCCACTGAGTGTCATGGTCATGACCCGGACATAGTGTTCCTATGCTGGGATCACGCTCTGAAAAGCAGAGAGATTGTAGTGGAGACACAGGGCTTGGGTTTTGTTTTCTGATCTGCACAATGATGTAAGCAGTAAAGCCTGCCTGGAAGGTTGATGTGGAGGTCAGTAGAAACAGGCAGCTACAAGCTCTCCAGGAATTGTAAGGCACTGCACAGCTTTTGAATAGCAGTCCTGCTGAACAAGGGCAGCCAGGGAGTACGCTTTCCTAGGAGAAGGGTGTCCTCTCTGAAGCCTGCATTCATGCCCTCTCCCCTAGTCTCCCTCTCATGAAGTACTTTAACCAAGTTGCTGCTCATCTGTTGTGTTCACCAACTCATACTAACTTTTACGCTAAAATGAAAGTTGAAAGAAAATCAATTTTCTTACAAAAAAACTTCCACATATTCCAAGTTCATTATTTTTGGTTTTAAGACTGGAGAGTTGACCCAGGGTCTTTGCTCTGAGCAAAGTCCCAAGACTTTTTTTTATTGGGAGACAGGGTTTTACTAAGTTGCTAAATTGCCCACGTTGGACTTGAAGTTGGAATGTCCTACGTCAGGTTCCTAAAGTGCTAAGATTACAGACATGGCCTCCCATGCTCCAGTTACTCCTTATTGGTCTTGAGATGTTTCAGGATGTGCAAGGTGAGATTCATATACTTTGCTGAAGATTTTGTTGGGGGTCAATTGTGTATGTGGAAGGAACAGGAAATATTCCCTGGATACCTCTGAGAAGCAAACTTCTCCCTCCAGTGACCAAAGAGCCAGCTGACAGTACTATCTCATCTGTCTTCCCTTCTATGACTATCAAGCATGACCATGTGATAGATTTGCCTGCCATCCCAGAGACACTGTCTTTATTTGAACTTAAGAGACCAGATACTAGAGAGGGTAAGAAAGTTGCCAAAGGCTCTTGAACAATAACTATCATGCTAATGCTGGAAGACAGTTCTTACGATTTCTCTAGTTGCTTCTAGCATTTTCCTTTAACTTACTCCACAGGGCTGTCACTCACAAAGTCTCCTACAACAAAGGACTGCTGTTATGGGCAGAACTGTGTCCCCCCTCCCCAATCATATTGAAGCCCTAATTCCAAGTCCCTCAGAAGGTGAAGGTATTTGCAGGCAAGGTATTATAGAAATAATTAAATTAAAGTGAAATCTTTATTGTGGGTCTTTATCCAATGTGGCTGGTGCCCTTAGGAGGACACCAGGAGAGGGTACAGACGTATACAGAAGAAAGACGATAGAGACCAGGGAGAAGATGGTGATTTATAAATGTGAAAGTGAGGCCTCAGCAGAAACCAACCTTGCCAACCCTTTAAATCTTGGACTTCTAGCTTCTAGAATTGGGAGAAAATAAATTTCTGTAATTTCAGCTAATTTTCTAATACTTTGTTACAGAAACTCTAGCACACTAATAAAATTTTTTATAAAAACTGATGACAGAAACAAAAAAATCCTTTCTCTTTCTCATCTTTATTAGCTTCACTTATTGAACTAAGAAATAAATAAAATAAAAATGTTGTGTTTCTTTAATTTCATAGAAAATTTCTTCCATATGAAATAGGGATTTGAAGATGTAGAAAACTGGGACAGCAGATTTTAAACAAATTTCATTGAGGTGGGGACAAATTGAAAATTAATAATTTTCCCTCATTCCCAGCCTTACATACATTTTGATGAATCTAGATATCCACTAATTCTCTAGTGATAAATACCACTTCATCAATTATCATGTAGGCAACTGCTTTCTTAAGCTAGAGAAATAAACAGTCATTCCCTGATTCCTGAAAATGTGCACTTCAGCCAGGCCAATATTTCAGACTCCTTTGTGACTGTTCTAACTAACCCTGATTTCTTTGGAAAGAAATCCAAAAGTCTCTTGACAAGAGAAGCTGAGCATGGAAAATAAGTATGCTGTTGTTAACACAAAGAGAAAGATGACATTTATTGGGAAATCTCCCCTTCCAGCAGTGGGAAGTTTCTGGGTAAGCTCCCAAGCACAGCAGTAGCTGTAACTAAGACTATTTTATTTTTATAAATCTTCTGAGTCAGAATTTCCACATTTGTGACACCTCCTTGACTTTACTGCATCCACTACAGTTCATTCCAACAGGTTAGAGCACTCTAGAGACTATGAGGAGAGAATGACAATTCAAGATTTATGACAATGACCTGCCAGAGCCCTCTTCACATAAAGCATTTGAGATAGAAGATGACATCATCAAATTTTAGCATGAAGAATTTACAAAATACGAAAAATGCCCATAAACCTAAAAAAAATTGAGTCCAGGTCATAAATAATTATGGTTTCTCCTTTCGTACCTTTCTTTCTGTTTCTTTCCATCCCAACTCTTGGTCTTGGTTTCTAAGATGAGAGCAGATGACTCAGATGAGGGCACCTAACTTTTGAATTAGAGACACCAGGTCTTCAGGATCAGATTCACACAGTCCTGGCGTGTGATTTTGTGTCCACAGGCCAAAGCTAAAGGCAGCCAGGAAAATTCTGTAAAGGGAGAGAGGGAGGCAGGGAAAAGTTTCAGGATAGTTTGGAGCTACCTAGAGGCCATTTCTCACATCAGAGTACTGTAGCCATGATTCTCTGGAGGTGCAGCCCCTCTCTTCTGGTACCCCAGGGTCTGATTCTGTCCTCACATATAGCAGAGAGTCAGTAGTTCTTAAATTTTTAAATTCTGCTTTGGCTTTTTGGTGCTACTGATTCCATGGGAGAAAGACCTGTTCCTAGTCTTAAAAAGTCATTGAGGTTAGATAGGCCCAAAACATGGTACTCATGCATCTACAGGACAAGCCACCAGATGGCTTCACCTGCCCTTCTCCTTCCCTTGCCCAGCTCCCTCCTCTTCTCTCTGGCTGTTGTTCCTTGTCTCTCAGGCTCAGTATTTGTCCAGAAGTTTCAGAAACTTGCCTTTAGTGTCACTCAGGGGCCTCCTTGCAGAAAGAAGGACGCAAATGTATCATTTCTCTGAGCCCTACCTCCATAACCTATGAAAGGAACTAACCATATTTTGAAGGCTATATACATTATTTTTAGGGAAATGTTAAGATACCATATTCTAATGAGATGATGTATAGTTGGCCTTTCATATCCACTGATCCAAATCTGTTGTTTCAGCTGACCACAGATATATTTGAGGGAAAAAATGAGTTGAGGGATATAACTCAAACATAGAGTGCTTGCCTTGTATGTACAAGGTTTTAGGTTCAATTCCCACCATGAGGGAAAAAATTGCCTATACTGAACACACAAAGACGATTTTTGTTGATATTAATTTTTAAACCACAGCAATTAACATGGTATTTACATTGTATTAGTTATTGTAAGTAATTTACAGATAACGTTGATGGCAGAAAGTATATGGCTTATATGCAGATGCCAAGATGTGTGTTTTTGTAGTACTTACACTTACCTATATAAATTTTCAATTTTGAGATAAGGTCTCACTAGGTCATTAAGTTGCCCAGAATGGACACAAACTTGTGATCTTCCTGCTTCAGCCTCCCCAGTGCTGTGATCACAGGCTTGTGCTACCAAGGATAGCTTACTTTATCATTTTTATAAGACAATGAACACCTACAGATTTTGTGATTTGTGGAATTTGGATTTTAAAGGTTCCCACAAAGCCTCAGAGGGGGGAATTTTCGAAAAGATCATGGTGTTGCTGTACTCATCAGTAGAGTCATCAAGAAATAAACTTAGAGCTAAATGTGTTGTTGACAGCTAGGTCTTGGTTGTCAGAAACAGTTCACGGAGAACACAACTTGGAAGGGTATATCACCTTCTTAACTTCTTTTCTCTCATTTATTTTTCCTTTTTTTTTTTTTTTTTTTTTTGGTGGCGGGTGGGCTCAGCCTGCCCTGGGGGCAGGGCTGGCATGGCATGTGGTGCCATGGATTGAAATGTGGTCCTTATGCATTGACTAGGCTTGACTAGGCAGGGCCTTTGGTCTGCTGGGCTGTCTCGCTGGCCCTTCTCTGTGAGTTTTGCATGCCATGGGTTGAACATCTTTCTTCCACTGTGCCATTTCTACCACGATTTCTTCCCTTGGAGCTTGCTGACTATATAGGGACTAAGACTTTTGGAACTGTAAGCCCAAATAAACCTTTTGCTTTTTAAATTGCAGCTGCCAGGTATCATGTCTGAGTAACAAGAAAGTGAATGAGGTCGATTTTGGTACCAGGAGTGGGGTTGCTTCTCTGATTACCACAGCCAGTGGATTAGATGTCTTTGAATTTGTTCACGGGAAGAGTTTAGAAAGGTTTAGAGATACCAGCTAGAGAAGTTCTAGGATGCTGAGAACTGAACTTGGTGAGAGATTCTGGTCAGGACTGAAAAGACTATAATGCTCCCAAAAATGTACACAGGAAGAACAGACTTAGAAGGTTTCAGTTGGCAGGGACTTCATTGGCACTTGGACTTTAGACCACGCCAAAGACATTTGTCCATGTTTTCCACATGTTCCGTGAATTTGTGGGAGACAGAGATTAGGTTGGTAGACTAATCTAGTTGAGAAAATTACAAGGCAGCCCATCATTAAAGCTGTGGTATGGGTACTACTGGTAACTTTTAGCCAGGCTTATACTGAAAACTAGAGGCAAAAAGCCCATTTGAAAAGTTTTGCTTCCCCTGAAAGAAAATGTCTGTAAAGTTGTATTGGAGAAGGGCTTTGTTGCTAAAATGATCAGCATGGAAAAGAAAGCAAGTACAGGCAGAGGGGCCAGGGGTTTGATACCAGGGCTTGCCAAGCTGGACCTGCCCCTAGGGTGCACTGAGAGAGGTAATTGAGACTGGGCATGGTAGCACATGCCTGTAATCCCAGCTCTTGGGAGGCTATAAACAGGCCAATCACTATGAGTTTGATCAATTAGTGAGACACTGAACACCCTGCGGACCCCCCCCCCCCACACACACACAAGAAAGCAAGTACTCTGAGTCAGGAAAATAAGAAAGACAGTTTGAACACATTTGAAGAATCAGCAAAACCCCACCCTTCTTATGGTTATGAGTTAAAAAGTGAAACACTTTGCTTTGAGACAAAGGCTTTAGAGCTCCCTGCTCCAGAAGGGCTGTGATTCCCTGTGGTTCAACCCGTAGTGCTCAGCCATCCAGACACTCAGTGGCCTCTGTGCTACAATCAAGTGGGCTACTACTTGAGCTGATGGCAGATCTTGGCATTATCTCCCACCAGATTTCAGCAGAAAAATATGACAGGAGAGAGCTTCATAAGATATGAGAGTGAATCTGAAAGCACAGTGGAGACCCCAGAAAAGCAATCCCAAGAGAGCAAAAATATTGGTCTATGGAACCCACTAATATATTTTGCAGTTAGAAATATATTTTAGAATTCCTAAACACAGAAATAAACACTGATCTTTATCTACAAAGCTTTATATTTGTTGTTTTAATTGGTTTATTAGATAATTTCTATAATGATAGCAAGTTGAAAGTGCTGGGCTGGCAAGATAGCTCAGCGGTCTAGAGCGCCTCCCAGGGACCGCGGTTCGAGCCCCAGCACCACATGCCATGCCAGCCCCTCCCCGCAGGGCCGGCTGAGCTCACACCCCACCCCCGCGAAAAAAGAATCTGTGATGTGTAGCGAGACAGTGTAATAAATAAAGGAATTTAAAAAAAAAAAAAAAAGAAAGTGCTAATCCAAGATATGAGAATACTGAGGCATTGCTTCAACACAGGAGCAGTTTGGATGTGGAAGGAAGAAAAGACACCAGGAATTGTAATTTGCTTACAGTATTTCACTTATTCTGACAACATCTTTCTGAAAAAGATACAATTGCTACCATGTTTTTAGGGGATTGAAGGATGAGTTTATATTAATTGCTCCCAGTTACAGTTTTATCAGTGAAAAAATCAGGATAGAAACTAAATTCAGACTGTGCCAAAGCCAGCTCTCTTTCAAAATAGCATCCAATCCCATCCAAGAAGTGGAAAGATGGACAAGCTAAGCTCTGATTATCTTATAAATATGTACAAGGATTGTGGAGATGGAACTGTGTGGTCACTGAAGGACACGGTCATGTTCGAAAATGTGAGCCGGCGTGGTTCTCTTGGGAAAAAGTTCTCCTAGTCTGGTGTGTATATTTTAAATTCAAGGAAATCTGAAAGGGATCTGGGTGGAGTAAAAAATCACTACTTTCATGGTTAAAGATTTATTATGTGACTACAATGTGCAAGGCATATAAATAGACTTGACCTATGCCCTTAGGAAACCCGGAGTAAATACACAAGATTTATACTCAGTGTTTGATGTCAGAAGATGTTTTTGGACCATACATTCCAGGATTCTAGCAAGCAGAGTTGAAAACAATGTAGCCTGGAAAGACTCGGAATAGTGAAAGTTGTCTAATCGGTGCAGTCCCATCAACCTGAGCTGTTTCACTTTTCTAGCTGTACAAGTTAAGGGAAGTTACACTACTTCCTTGAGACTTGGCTTCTCTTTCACCAAAGAGTGATACTATTTGCTTCAAACTACTACTATCAAGTATAAAATGTGTGTGTAATATTCACTGTCACATTGCTGGGACAAGGTGACTGACATACACACATTAAGGAAGAGAAGATTTATTTGGGTTCATGATTTCAGACCGTGGCTGGCTGACTTCAAGGTAGAAAGGGCAAAATCGAGGAAAGATGTTTAGTGCATGGCAGCCAGGAAGCGGGGATCCAAGGAATAATCCAGGGTGGGAAAAGCCAAGAACCAGACATAATCCCCAAGGACTTGTCCAGGACTCACTTCTTGGACGTACTAGCCCATTTAATTATCAGGGAGTAGCTTACGGATGAAGCTAGGGCACTCACAACCCAATTACCTCTCCTGGAGTCTCATACTCTAGTCAAGCTGATGATCAAGTTTAACCAGCACTGTTTGCAGAATGCCGTGCACCCAGTAGGTGTTAAATAATTGATAGCTACGGCTATGAAAATATCCCGCTTCTCTTAACGCTCTCCATAGTTGAGCATGCACTTACCTCCGTGTTTGCTCTGCTCCCTGCCATATTCCACGGCCACTGTATTATGAGCATTTATTTTTTGAAAGATACTCTTCTCGTTTTTTGCTTATATCTGAACTTGTAGAGTTCAAAATTAACATTCTTGCCAGTGATCTTATAAATATCAGAAGAAGTCTTAACCTGAGGTGCTAATCTATTTTGGTGTGTTTTGTCCAAATGAACATTTATTAATGCATTCTCTTGTCCATGCTTTCCCTGGGAAGATCACGTCCTCAGGTATCATCCTGCCTGCCTGTCAGAATACAGGTCCTATAAAAATTAACCTTCAAGAATTACTACTTGAGGGGACCACCAGCTCGGGGTCCTCCTTCTGTCCTTCTCTTGGACAGGAGGTTTCTTTCTCCTGATAAATATATTCTGCTCAGAAAAAAAAACAAGAATTACTACTTGAACATTACTGTTGTCATAGTCTGGCTGTATGTGCCTCTTTGAAATTCAGTGTGGGTCTTTTGAGAGGTGATTAGGCGTCAGAGGCTGGGCCCTTAGGAGTGATTGGAGGCCTTGTGGGGGAGGACCCAGAGAGCTGCTTTGTCTACTTTTACCTTGTGATGACACCAGGAGAGAGCTCCATCTGTGACCGAGAAAGTGGACCTTTAGTAGACACCAAATCAGCCAGTGAAAAATCGATATTGATTTTCCCATTGTGCAGAACCATAAGAAATAAATTTATGTTGTGCTTAAGTGATCCAATTTTCAGGTGTTTTGTTAACAGGCTGAACGAATAGAGACAGGTGTCTATCAGAAAACAAAACAAAGCAAAATGAAAACCCAGAAAAACACAAAACAACAAAAGTAAAACAAACAACAAAACACAAAAACCAAACCCATTATTGTCTTAAAAATGTTCTATAATCCTTTTTCTAGTTGCATATCTATATGAGGCCAAATTTTATTCAAACATTTCAACCCAATCAAATAACAGGCTATAAAAGATTTAAATAAAACTATACATGTCGATTTTTTTACTGATTACTCTACTGTTTTAGAAAATAAGTATTTTTGATAAATATGTGGTATTTATGTTAGCGTGTAATTGGACTGTTTATTTATTTGTTTATTATTTTTGTGTTTGGCACAGGGTCTCACTGTGCAGCTCAGACTCATAGTGATCCTCCTGTCTCAGCCTCCCCAGTGCTGGGATTACAGGCATGTGCCACCACACCTACTTTTGGTGGCTAGCAGGCATTCCTGAGGCACAGACCAACATGGCAAATGGTGGTGGTGGGGGATTGAACTCATGTCCTCGCACTTGCCAGGCAAGGCACTTAGACAGCTGAGTTCTCTCCCAGGCCCTCTACTTTTATTTTTAAATGATTTAATAAGCAAATAGTCTTGAAATTCATTTTAGTTTCTAACTGGGTACCTCTCATTTGCTCTCCCTCTCTCCCCTTTCTCCTGCAGAAACAAAGTCCACTGAGATTTTTAGTAGTTTTAGAGCATCTGAAGAAGAGCTTTGTTCTTGGGGTTCTGGGACACGAGCCCCACGGACTTTGCTTTTTGCACCCCAGCCTTTCCTATTTGTATTTTGAGACCATTGCATAGCATGGGCTTGAACTTCTTCCCTGTGTTATCATGCGCCCAGCCTGCCCCAGTCTCTCAGACAGCTGGGTTTACAGAGGCACATGCCCCATGGCGAGAAGGAGGAAGGCTGAGACCAGCAAGTGCGAATGGCTGGCTCAGTGTAAACGTCCCCTTGGCTTCAAGCTACCTAGCCAGTTTTCCAGTTGCGGTGAGCAGATCTTCTTGACTTTGTTTAAGCCTATTTAGTGTGTGCGACTCACCAGTCACCTTAGATTATCTTACCTCTATTTTAAAATACTTTTTAAAACATTCCTAATATATCTATGTTTTGCACAGGCCAGAATGCCATTTTGTTGCTTTTGAGAGAGGAGTGAGGAAAGTTTCCAGACTCCTTTTTCACTGGTAGGTTTTGCTCAATACACCCTTGCAAATAGGTTGAGAGCCTGTCCAGCTTCCAAATGCTGCTGGGTAACAGTTCAAATTAGTGAAAGATTGTGATTCAAAATGTATTTATCTATTTTTCATTAATGAATTTATATTTTTAATGTTTTCTTTAGGGAAACACACATCCTCACTACAGAAAATTTATAAATTCCAAAAAGTAAAATAAATATATACATAAAATAAATGATATCTAGTTTCTAGTTTTAAAGAACTTAAAGGACCTACAGTCTCACAATGAAGAGGTGGTATCTCTCTCTCTCTCTATATATATATATATACATATATACATATATATATATATATATATGTATACATAATTTATTTATTTTTGTCTTTTTTGAAAGATCAGGCTGGCCATGAGCTTACTTTGTCGCTCAGTCTGGGCTCAAACCCATAATGATCCTCCTGCCTGATCTCAAACTCATAACTATCCTCCTGCCTTAGCCTCGTGAGTGCTGGGATTATAGGCATGCACCAGCATACCTGGCTACTAACTATCAGTATTATTTTTGTCTATTGTCTTGTAGATGCATATCATCCATATATAGTAAGAATTTTATCATAATGTTTCACAGGTTAGGTTAACGTTTAGGATATATATTTGCCAGGTAAGGGCTTATTCTACTGAGCTATCTCCCTGGCCCCTGAAGTTCGGAAGGATATACATATTTTTTTCTTTTTCTTTTGGCAGGCTCAGGCTGTCTTAATGGCAGGTGTGGTGTGGCATATGGAGCTGGGATCGAACCACGGTCCTGCAAGCCTGACTGGGCTTGCCCAGGCAGGCACTTAAACAACTGAGCTAACCAGCAAGCCCCTAGCTTAACTTTAATAGCATGCTTCCCAAACAATATTTTGACAAGGTACCTAAGATAGCCACTTAAGGCATCTATTTAAGTTAGCAAAATTGACAGTGACCATTGAAAAATCACACTTTTAGTTAATAAGGATTTAACTATTTTCAAACTTTATCCTATTTTCTTCCCTGGTTTTTACATAGGAGTGTTAAAAAATGAAATATGTCTGTTAAATTCATTGAGTTGTGAGTGTGTGGTGAACTGCAGTATCTGTGAAGAGTGATTCCATGGTGGCGTTGCCTGCATCTAAATATAAATAATCACAGAATTAGAGCCGCACGAGAGAGCATATTCAGACTCTAGCATGCCCTATTCCTCTTTTTATTGCTGGTTTTGCTTAATTATTTTAAAATCAAATAAAAATGTTGTATTTAATGTTCTACTGTTGGACCCTACTTTATACAGATGTTCTTTGACTTACAATGGAGTTATGATTCAATAATCCCATTATAAATTAATAATATCACAAATCAACAGTGTGTTTAATATGCCTAATTTGCTGAACACTGTAGCTTAGCAAGAGGGCACACTGGAGCATGTTGATTGTTTGCCCTCAGGACTGTGGGGTCCCTGGGAGCTGGGACCTATTACTGTTCCTTGGCCATTGCAAGAAAGCATTGTACTTCACATTGACAACATAGAAAAGGATTAAAACTCAAACTTTGACCCCGGTGTGCTGAGCCGGCCCTGCACCCTGGCACACTGAGACAGTGATCGAGACTGTATGTAGTGGTGAGTGCCTGTGATCCCGGCGCTCGGGAGGCTGAAAGAGGAGAATCACTGCGAGTCTGATCTACGTAGTGAGACCCTGTAAACGGTTTGGACCCTGTACTAAATACAAAAACAAAAACAAAAACAAAAAAAATCCCTCAAAATTTGAGACACATTTCATCCCATCATAATGTTGAAAAAAAGTCAAAAGTTGAACCATTATAAACTGGGGAGCATGTATGGAAAGTTTTTGTCTCACTGTCTCCTCGCTCACCGAGGTACAACTTAAAGGAGGAGACATCGATCCTGGCTTGCATTTTCGTTTCATGGTAGAAAACACATTGTGGAAGGACCTAGTGGAGAAAATCTGCTTGGCTCGAGGCAGCCGGGAAGCAGAGAGAGGAGAAAGGGAGGAAGTTCTACCCTTCCAAATCACCCACGGGGTGACCCGCCTCTTCTGAGTAGGCCCAACTTTATAACAACACATTAAAGGTTATACATTCTCTAGCACAGCATCCCTGGAATCCAGTTACTTCCCCAAAGCCCCACCTCTGAACTCATGAGTTCTTTGAGGGGACATTCTAGATCTAAACCTTAGGTTATATATATATATATATATATATATATATATATATATATATATATATATATATATATATATTTTTTTTTTTTTTTTTTTTGCAGGGGGAAGGATCTATAGGGTGTTCAGGGTCTCACTACTAGATCGGAATCATAGTGATGCTCCTTTTTTACAGCTTTGCAGGAGCTGGGATTACAGGCTCGTGCTACCATGCTGAGTCCCAATTGCCATCTCAGCATGACCAGGGGCAGGGCCAGCTTGGCAGGCCCACTGATCGAACCCCCCGCCATTGCCCCTGCCCACAGGCACTTTAATCCACTGAGCTATTTGGCCGGCCCTTAGGTTTTATATCTTTCTTATTATTTAAGAACAACATTTTTACTAATTCTGCTAAATTTTAGTGGTATGTTTTTAGACTATTTCTGATTCATCATGTGCATCAGTAATTCTGTGATCCTCACTGTGATGGTTAATTTTATATGTTGCTGTGCTTTATATTTATATGTCCCTTTCCCATCGAGCCTCGCGCACTGCTAGGTGGAGCTTTTTGGAGCTGGCTGGACCTAGACGTGTGATGCTGGGATCAAAGGTGTGTGGTACTAAATTAGTCCACTGGTTGGAATTACCCTAGTCCTGGGTGTGGATATAGAGGTGGGCGGCATCAGTTACTGTAGTCTGAACGGAAGACAGAAGGACAGAAGGAAGGCAGGCCTGCTGCTGCTGCTTGCCGCCTTCTGCCTGCCATGCCAGGAACTGTTTTCTTTCTCTGTGGTACCCCTCTGCCATGCTGTTCTTCTTGGAGCCAACCAGCTATGGACTGAAACCTCTACAACACAGGATCTAAAATAAACTTTTAACTTGTGGATGATGAGCTTTGCGTTTCTCAGCAAAGAGAAAGATAATGAAGACACATGTCAACTGGACTAGGCTAAAGGATGGCCAGAGAGGTGGTCGCACGTTATTGCTGGGTGTGTCAATCAGGGTTTTCCTGGAAGAAAATATCATTTGAATCAGTGGGTTGAGTAAAGAAGAGCCACTTTCAGCAATGTAAGGAAGCATCTTCCAATGTTGAGGGGAAAAATAAAATGGAAGGAAAAAGGGGAGTTTGCTTCTGTCTTCCTCTCCTGCTGCAGGATGTCAGGGCTCCTGATTCTTTGACATTTGGATACAGAGTGGCACTTTACTACTAACTTCACTGGTTCTAGGCCTTAAAATTGGACTGAAACTGTAATTTACCATTCTTTCTAAGTCTCCAGATTGCAGATAGCACATCATGGGACTTATACACCTCCATAATTATATAAGCAAACTGCTCATAATGAATCTCTTTATACACATCTGTCTATCTATATGAATTATGTTTCTCTGAATTACCCTAAGACAAATATTCTTAAAATGAAACAACAGATAATTTGTTCAGAATAGATTCTAGGAAAAGGGATTACTGGATCAACATAGATTATGCAATACAGTTTATTAAGTGCATGTAACTTGTAAAGTGATGGGAAGCTGGAAGCCAAATAGAGCTTTCCATTGTGTAGAATCAGCTTTAGATATATTTTGGAGAAAGATAAATGATATTTTCTGAAAATCTCTGCCTAACTCTTCCTTTCCTCCACCTTGCAGTCTCTTCCACTTGGGTGCTGAAAGGTGTCAGAGGGAATATATCTGTCAGGGAGCTCAGTACAAAACCTCAGAAAACAAACCCATCTGATTTATACAGAAAGAAAGAATTAAAACAGTGGGTTTCTTATCCAATTTCCAGGAGCTGCAGAGAGCTGGGGCAAGAAGTTACATGGCTAGGATATGCCCCGACATCCCAGCAGAACTTATCCTAGAAGAGTCCACTGCTTTCATCTTCTTGCCCTGTCTGTCTCGGAGTCTGCTGTAGCCACTGACTTTGTGAACTGGCAGGAGGATGTCCTGGCCCTCTGGCTCCTGAGCTGTCACCCATGCTCTGTGGTTGCTCTTATTTAAGCTACAAGGGTTGCTAGGAGTGTTCGGCTTCCTACAAGATTCATGAAGAGAGACAGCCAGTACTATTGAAGCACAATTTAGATTCAAAACTACTAAAAAGAATAACAAATGTTTACCAGAGAAAATAAAGCTGAAAACCAAGCACCTAGGAAACTAGGACCTATTTTAGGAGGCAGGAGACTGATGGATCCTTCTGTGGATTACAGAGGAGGAACCAGATCTGATCTGTCATCGCGTTCTAGTGCCTAAGATAAAGGAGATATAGAACATTTTTTTTCTTGAATCAATGAATGGATGAATAATGAGTAGTGAATGAACAGTCAAGAGCTCCAGATGGGATGGATACTGACCATCAGTGGATAATGAAGGTTGCCATTCATTGCCTTCCAGTTGACCGACAGTGCTAACACTGTATTCTTCTTTGTTCCATGGACATAGTTATTGGTAGCGGAGCATAAAGTGTCAGGCTGAATAGAACTTTGTAAGTCCTGGGCTTGCGGATATTTCAGTCTTAAACTTTTGCAAGTTGTACACCTGTACATGACTCACTTTTTCAGATTGCAAATGAATCTGACATTCTTCCTGAGTGGTACTTGCTTGTAAGTCATCTTACAAGCAAGAACGAGCAAGAAGATGAAAGCAGTGGACTCTTCTAGGATAATTTGGAAGAAATTGTCCAGGCAACACTGTTTGTTTTTAATTCTTGAAAGTGATTTTGGGTTTATTTCCTAACAATATGAAACGCAATAATTTGCAAAATAAAATTAAACCAAACAAACCAAATGAGAGTGAAAGTTAAAGATACCTTGCTGGGAACATGACTCTTTAAATAAAGCCTGCTACTAGGCAGAGAGGAGGGTTACACACAAAAGCAAAAAGCTTTCTTTTTTTTTTTTTTTTTTTGCAAAAAGCTTTCTGATTTTACCTTTGTGCATGTATTGTCCTTTTTCCATTTTCTACCACCCTACTATAGTGTGCTCTTTAAAAACAGAATAATTTTAAAGGTTGACTAATTGGTTATGTAGATTCTTAAAGGAAAAGAAGAAGTGTGGATAAATAGCCAGATTTTGATTTCCAAGTCTGATACTCATTATTAGAAAAGGGGAGGGGCTGGGGAGATGGCTTAGTAGAATAAGTGCTTGCCTGGCAAGCACAAGGGCCTGAGTTCAATCCCTGTTTCCATAAAGAAACAAAAACAAAAACAAATAAAACTACCGCTTTGCTGGATGGGTTGTATTTTTGTTTGGACAGGATATCATATCTGCATCTTGTACTATGAATGACCACTAAGAAGACAACAGTATACAATGTATTAATTATTGAAACTGTCCTATTAATTGGTTTTGAAACTGCCTCATTATTATTTATTTCTCAATAAAATTAATTTAAAAAAAGGGGAATGCAGTCAGAAATGACATCATCTGCTGTAAAGACAGACGAATGAGGGCAGCTGAGGGCAGCCTTGCTCTACTCTGGCTTTTGCTAAGTCTTTGGAGGGCAAGTGTGGAGATAGGTTGCTTGGGATTATTGTTGGCAAGGGACCTGAGTGTCAGAGCTTGTTTGCCTGAAGCCTGAAAGCAAATAAGTCAAAAGTTAAAGACAAGGTTTCTTTTATCCTCCTTTCTATTGTGCTCCCCAACCTCTCTGCCACTTCCTAAATAGCTCCCTTCTAGCTGTAGACATCACAGATACACTTCACGCACCCGAGCTGCCATATGCTAGCTCACAGCGTACTCAGAAGCAAAAACACAAGCCATCTCCGGCTCATAGTTGCCCCCACTGTGTCTCATGGGCAGGGCTGCATAGGCCCGAGAACAGCTTGCTTAGCGCTGACGTACCTCCAGCCCCATATGGAGCTGACATGTTCTCAGGGAGTGTTGCTCTCTCGCTACTCTGCAGCTATAAGTGGTCTGTCTTCCCCCACACTTTTCAAGTAATTGGCTGCTGGCTGCCAGCAAATGCTGCCATTTCTTAGGCATAACATGAGTCTCAGCCGGAGTTGTAGTGTCTGAGTTTCTGCCAGTGACACTGCTTCTGGGAGGTGGCAGGTGAGTCACGTCCTTTTCAGCTGATAAAGATGTAGATGTTCTGATCTCAGAATTAAAATCAAATAAGCAAGGAAGTCGGAAAAGTTCTCGTAGGTCCATTCTAGACCGAACTTCCTTGTTTTCCTTAGAGGCTCTAGCACATTGTCCCAGCTGTAGAGAGCACACAATAAACATTAATAACTGCACATGTTGACAGGGATGAAAATATTTAAACCAGTGTAACAATGGCAAACATTTGTTCAGTGCTGGTGATACATGTGACAGACTCTAATTAGTGCCGTGATGCATGATCTCATCGGTGCTCAAGGCGGGCCACATGCTTCTCTCAAGGCTCTGTCATCACACCTTTTTTAGAGATGTGGCACCTGAGTTGCCAGATGGATTAACCAACGTGCTCGACTTACATTTAGTAAGAGGCAGAGTTGTGATAACGGTGGCTATTCTCCAAAGACAGTAATAGTGCTAAAATAGCAAGCACACTTATCTAGCAAGTCAGGTACTTTAAGGCTCTGTGCAAAATCAACTCTGTGATTTTTACAGCAATATAAAGAAAATATTACTGTAGATTCACCTTTGCATATGGGGAAACTGAAACAGAGATAGTAAGGAGCTTGTTCTAGGTTGCACAGCTTTTTTATTTTTAAAGAGAGAAAACAAAAATATCCCCAATGTTACAAAATTCAAACACAAGACAGTAAAAAAGTAGTACTACTTAATACATTATAAATTGTTGTCTTCAAAGTAGTTACTCAGATACCAAGATGAAAGGCATGAAAAATTGAACAATATAAGCACAAACCTCTCATTTCAATAGAAATTAGTAACATAACATGCATATATATATATATAGATAGATATATGTATATATCTATCTATATATATATATATATCTTTAAAAATTTTATTTATTTTTCATCCATTCCTATTTTTCTTTCCTTTTGAACAATTTCTTCCCATTTCCCAATTTAGCATCATATTTATTCTTTCAGCTTCTTCCTCTAGGAAGACAATATGATGTTTACATATGTAGGTTCTGATTTATTTTACTTGGTCTCTAGTTGCATCCATTTACCTGTATAAGTTTCAAGTTTATCCTACTTTATGACTGAGTAATACTCTATTGTATAAATGGACCACATCTTTTTCGTCCATTCCTCAGTTTATGGGCATTTGGGTTGACTCTTGGTTTGTCATAGATGGCTTTCATCAGAGTGAAGTAAAGATCCTCTATTTCAATTTTTTGTAGTGTTGGACACTGCCAAGAGCTTTTCCTGCACCAGTTGAGGTGATCATGTGATTTTTGTCCTGTCTTTGGTCTTGTTCATATGGTGTATTAAGTCTATGGATCTGCATGTGTCAAATCATTTCTTCATTCCTGGGATGAATCTCCCTTGGTAATCACATATAATCTTCTTAATGATTGGTTGCATTTGTTTAGTATCTTTAGGGATTTTTTTTGTCTATGTTCATTAGGAACATTGGCATCAGGATAATACTTGCCTCCAGGAATGGGTTATAGAGAATTGCTTTCCTGCAATTTCATTAAGGAATTTGAAGAGTGTTGGCATTAAATCTTCTCCAATTTTCTTGTAGAATTCAGTAGCAAATCCATCAGGATGTGTGCTTTTCTTTGTTGGTAAATTCTTAATTACATTTTGAATTTTACTGAGTAACATTGTGTTATTCAGAGTTTTTATATCTTCTTGATTCAAAATTGGAGTTCATACATATTGAGGAATCTATTTCTTTCTAGTTTCCTTCCTATGAGAGTGAAGATTTTCAAAGTAGGCATTGATACAGTTGTCCAAACCATTCTGCTTACATACATAGATGAATCTCTCTCCCACACTCCCCCTCCTGTCCTTTTCCTTACCTCAATAACTTTTCCCTTTTGCATAAGTTTTGTGCATTTCTGATTATCTATGGAAAGATACAGTTGATGCTTTGATTTGTTTCTCCTCCTTTTTTCAATTATTTCTCCTCCTTGTCTTCTTAAATTCTCATACATTTCTTCCCTTTTTTATTTCTACTTCTTCCAGTTTTACATGCACATATCTGCTAACATGAGTAGCTTGTTGGACGACGACACTATGTATTACACCAAATACTGTGAAATTCATATTACTTTGTTAAGTGAAAATCTGTTTCACTTGTAATTTTCATGTTTTAATTCTATTTTGTGCTCTCTTAAAAAACAAAATAGAAATTGATGTTCTGAATTTAAAGGAAATTTTCATGTAAAAAGACTCAGCATTTATTGGCAATAGAGGCAATGACCCAACAAAACTTGCTAAGCTATCTTATTCGTCACACATGCCCCATTACCCTTCAGTTACTTATCTCTACTAACTTGAAATTAAAACCTCAATCATAAGCTGACAAAACTGAATGAAAGTGAAAATAGACTTTCAGACCTTTAAGACACCACTACAGCTAGCGAAAAAGTAAGAAACAATCTCTTAAAAACACCTAGGATGTAGGAAAAATAATTCAACATCTGCAAGATGATGCAAAGATGAGCAACATAAGACTAATGGGAATCACTGGAAAAGGAGTCAATACAGATGATATAAAAAGAATATGGGCAAAAGTAATAGCAGAAAACTCCCCAAATATCAGAAACAATCTGACATTCATATAACTAAAGCAATAGAACTCCAAATAGCATCAACCCAATTAAAACCACACCCACACACATAATAATCAAGATCCCAGAAATTTAGCACAGGAACCGTATACTAAAAGCTACTAGAGAAAGGAAACAGATCACATTTGAAGGAAAACCTATCAGAATAATGGCAGATTTATCTTCATAAACCATCAAATTAAGAAGAGCATGAAGCAAAGTACTACAGGTCTTGCAAGAAAAAAAGTTTCAGCCCAGAATGATATACCCTACAAAACTCTTTCAAGTATAATGGAGAAGTGAAACACTTCCATGACAAAGAACAAATAAAGAATTTCATTACAACAAAGCCAACCCTACAAAGACTACTAAAAGGTGTTTGAGAGAGGGATTAAAATGACCACGACTCCATGGATGAGAATGGAAAGAACCCACCAAATAGGGCAAACAATTAAACACAGGAGAAAGAGAGGTATACAAAAGGAGTCTTTCAATTATTCTTTTGTGTACAGCAACAAAATATTTCCACCAGCACACTCTACAAATGGGATATGATTCTGTCCAGGTCTAAGGGTGTATATCAAGGAAATAGCAGTAACTCAGTCCCACAGGTAACACCTTGTAAGCGTCATGGACATGCCCACCATGTCTACAACTTCATGCCATATCCTGTTCCCAAACTGTTAGAGGTACTGGTCATATAGTTGCCATTCCAGTACTTTTTTTTCATTTTGCAGAACCGGAGATTAAACTCAGGCCCTTGCACTTGCCAGGAAAGTGCTTATTCTACTGAGCCATCTCCCCGGCCCCCTCAAGTATTTTTGTTAGAGTTTATTCTTAGTAATTCTTTGCTATCATGAAAACTTTTTCATAATTGATATTTTTGCATATATTAACCTAATTAAATATTGTGTGAATACTCTGAATTGATCACAGATTCATACATATGATACACTACATTATGGCCTCTTAATTGGACTCTTAATTTTAATTTTTGAATAGTATTTTGAAACATTTACTTTAATTTTGAATTAATTAATGTTTGATTTTTCTGAATATTGCTTAATTTTAACTTTTGTTTTATGATTTATACTGTTTCTTTGACTTACAATCTACTTCTAAGACATGTATGATATTTTCTCCTAGCATTAGAAACTTTAAAAGGCATATTTCCATTTTCCGTTGACTTTATATTAGTTCTTCCTTGTCTTTTACACACACACACACACACACACACACACACACACACGCATGCACATATACATGAAAAAAATATGTATATAACCTAACATGATTGATACTGTTTTGTAGAAATCTTCAATGACCTTTTAAATGGGTTCATCTAATATAATTATATTTTACATAGTTCTCCATATCTACCATTTTGAGAGCTCTTTATTCTTTATCCAGGGCCATGCAGCAATTTCTATTGCCTTTTGGATTATGGACTTTGTTATTTTCTATATTTACCTTTGGGGGTATTAGAATATTTGAAGTTTGTATAACTGGAAAATATTTTACTTTTTGCTTTCAAAGGTATGTTTGCTAAGTATAAAATTCAATGAGGATAATAAATAAATAAAGTGTTTAAAATGTGAAGAGTCAGTATCCTGTGGCTTTTCTGGTGGATGTGGTTGCAATGAGGATGCTCTTGGCCAGCACTAACCACTTGTGCTAGCACCACACTCTTTGCAAGGGCAACATGTGTGAGTTGGCTGACTGAACAGTCTTCCCAGGATTTTCCTGACTGAGACTGGTTGAAAGAGCTTGCTTTTGTCTGTTGGTGCTCAGAGCTGTTAGCAATGCACTGAGGCTGTTCCTTCCATGCTTTGGGTAGAACAAATGATGCTGTGATGATAACAAGAGATCCTAGAGGTCTTGGGGCCCAGACGGAGGTCTTTTTCAGTCACTTCTGTCCTTCTTGCTTGTGTGAGACAGTAGTTTACCCTTTTCTTTTAATTTCCTGGAATCCAGTTTGCTATGTGCAGCTGTCTTGAAACTATTGAAGAGGATTTAATTCTATGGCTTTAAAACCTGTGGTTTTTTTCCAGCAAATGCTTGGTTGTTGAGGTATATGACTTTGGAGGAGCAGTCCAGGGGCCTCCCACTCAAGTAAATATTTATCCCTGCAATTTGTAACTGCTTTGCTGTCTACTATGTATGTTGTTCTGCTAGGTATAGGTATAGTCAGTTTTTCATGCCTATAAGGAAATACCTGAGGCTGATTGTATTATAAAGAAAAGTTTATTTAGCTCAGGATGCTTGAAATCCATGCAGCATGATATAGGCTCTGGAGAGCTCCCCCATTAGCTATATCACACCATGACAGGAGCACACGTGTATGTCTGTGTATGTCTGGCTATGTCCTTATAAAGCCATGGGCTCCACCCTAATGACCTCATCTAAATGTGATCACATTTCATTGACCCTATCTCTAAGCACCATAGTCAGAGTATGTGTATGTTTACACCCAGTTAATATGAGTGAGAGACTCTGGAGATTACAGTCCTACAAGGTTAGGAATAGGAAACTGGTAATCACTTTCAAACCACAGCTACCTCCCAAAGCAAAGCACCACAAACTATGCTGCAGAAGCAACAGAACCCTATTGTTTCTCTATCAGAAGGCTAAATGTCTGAGATCATGGAATAGACAGGCTGTGAAGGAGAGTTTGTTCTGTGGCTCTTCCTCAGCTTCTGTTGACTTCAGGAAATTGTAGGTATCTATTGGCTTGTTGGTGTTTCACCCTTCTTCCAGCTGTTCACATGACATTTAGCCTCTGTGCATCTGGCACTACATTTCTCCACTTTACAAGGATACTCATTGTCTTGAGTGAAAGCCAGTTCTAATGACATCATCCTAGCTAATTACCTCTGTAATGACCCTATTTCCAAATAAGGTCTATTCTCAAGTACTGGATCTTAGGACTTCAATTCATAAATTTTAGAGAATATAACTCAGCCTTTAGCAGGAGAATGAAAGGGAAGGTGCTGGCTTATATGTGCTAGTTGGTTTGGAAAGAACAGAAAAGTTTCCCATTGATCCAGTATTTTAATTTCACTGTCTTCAATTGCTTTACTTTGGTAACTATAGGAAAGTCATTTAAGATTTCTGGATGTCTTAGTTACTCTTCTCTCTTTGCTGGAACAAATGCCTGATGCTCAAAATGAGGGAAGGAAAAGTTTATTTAGCTCATAGTTACTGGAGGTTTCAAGACACTGCTCCCACTCCACAGGGGTCTTGAGGAGAGGTTAGGGTGTTGCTGTGTCCAGGATGACCCTCTCCACATCTCTGAGGGAGTCCACTGGCTTGGGGGCTGGGGGCAGCATGGGCTGTCAGTTTAACGGTTTGTGGCTCTCTGGCCCCACCCCTTGAGCTCCACCCTGGTCCCATGGCCCTGACTATCAAACCACTCACTGCTGCTCCAGCCTCATCTGCCCTGTGACTTACATGAGTCTTTGGGGGGAAAGCTAGACATGAGCCATAACATTCTGCCCCTGGACCCCCAAAGTCTCATGCACATCCCTTTGTACAAAAGGCATTTTAGTCCATTTATAAGAGTTGCCAAAGTCCCAGCAATTTCAGCTGAAAAGTCTAAGTCCCAAGTCTCCTCTAAGATCAAGGCAAACTCAACTGTGAACTCCTGTACAAATGAAAAGTTAAATACATTCAACATTCAAAGGCACAAGATAAACATTGCCATTCCAAAAGGCATACACAGGAAGATAGAAACTATTGGGGCTAAAACAAGTCTAAAATACAGTAGGGTAAACGTTAAGTCCTATAGCTCCATGTGGAACACCCAAAGTAATTGCAACAAATTGTGAGCTCCATGTAGCTCTGCCTCTAAGGTACTTCTGGTGGTTGTAACTTCCATGACTTATATCTTAGTCTGGTTTTTCTCCCTCTTTTTAGTTTCCCTTAGATGATCCATGTTCCTGGCTTTTCAAAATTTCTGGGGTTTCCACTGAGTAGGCTTTTCACTCACAGTTTTATACACTGCCTAGTCAGGGGCCCATTATCTGGCCTTCCAGGCTCTCTTGTGAAATCTAATCATAACCTCAGAACTCTGTATTCTGTATGCACCTAAAACCAACACCATGTGGATGATGCCAAGGTCTGCTGTCAGCTGGAGCAGTAGCCAGGATTTCCTCTCTCTTGGCTGTAGGGATCAAGTGCCTGGATTACTGAGCACTTTGATGCTGATTTCATGGAACAAATTCTTCATGTCAGTGTCTTTCTGAAATCTGGTGTGACAACTGCCTCCATTCTTTAACCCAGTGTGGCTGCCAATTCCGTTCTGGAACATGGGGCTCTGCAGATTCCTCCTCAGAATGAAGTCCCTCACCTGTGCCATTCTGAGGTTGCAAAGGGTGAGGAACCTGTCACCTTCTGTGGTACCCTCAGGACATCTTTTCTGCTTTCCTATTCCTCCTAGGCAGTGGAGATTTTAGCTCTATCCTTGCAGTCTACAGCCTTCCTGGAGCTTCCTTTCTGGCCAAATTCACAACATTTTAAATCATTCTGCTGGGATCTGTGCTCTTTATTCTCAACATAAATCTGACTACAAGACCCCAACAATAACCATGCCACTGCCTCAATATTTGACTGCTTTGAGATTTCTTTTGAAAGGTCAATCAATCCTTCAAATTTAGTCTGTCTCAGACAAAGTTCCTGAACACAGGCAAAATTCACACAAACTTTCTGCCAAGCCAAAACACAACTGATGTGGAGTTCAACAATCAGTGTAGTCCTTTTTCCCAGTGGAAACCTCCCCAGCCTGATATTTACAGGCAGCATGTCTATCAGTCTTCTGGTCTGAGCTCTGACAAGAATCTTCCCCACAGAACAACTGAAGCTCTTCCAGTGTTTCTCTTATAGGCGACATCTCCAAACCTGTTCTATCTCTTCCCGTAAGCCATTCCTAAAAGCTTGTAATCCATACGATCAGAGTTAGCCAGAACAAGGACCTCACTTCTCTGGTAACACATTCCCTGGTAGTTGGTATGCAGCTGTTGACATGACAAATGCCTTCTTCTCCATGACCTATCCATAAGGACCATCAGAAACAGTTCGCTTTTATTTGGCATGGCCAGCAATATACCTCCACTGTCTTCAAGGGTATATTAACTCTTTTGCCCTGTGTCACAACTTACTTCATAGTTGATCACTTTTCTCTTCCTCAGGATATCACACTGGTCCATTACATTGTTGATGTTATGCTGATTGAGCCTAGTGAGCAGGAGGTGGCAACCACCTTGGATCTGTTAGTACAGCATTTGAGAGCCAGAGGATGGGAAATAAATCCCACGAAAAAATTAAGATCCTTCTACCTCAGTGAAGTTTCTAGGGTCCAGCAGTGTGTAGGGATATTCCTTCTAAGGTAAAAGATAAGTTGCTACATCTGCCTCCCCCCATGACCAAAAAGGAGGCACAGCATCTAGTGGGCTTATTTGGATTTTGGAGGCAACATATGCCTCACTTAGGTATCTTATTATGGTCCATTGACTGAGTGACTCAGAAAGCTGCTAATTTTGAGTGGGGCCCTGAACAGGAAAAAGCCCTGCAACAGGTTCAGGCTGCTGTTCAGGCTGCTCTGGCCCTGGGACCATACGATCCAGCAGATCCTATGGTACTTGAAGTATCAGCAGTAGATAAGCATGCTGGTTAGAGTCTCTGGCAGCCCCCATAGGTGAACTCCACGGGAGGACTTTTGGATTTTGGAGCAAGGCTCTGCCATCATCTGCAGGCAACTACTTTCCTTTTGATAAACAGCTCTTGAGATCAAGAGCCATTAGTGGAAAATGAACATTTGACTAGAGGACACCAGGTCACCATGAGACCTGAGTTGCCTGTCATGGCCTGGATATTATCTGATCCGCCAAGTCATAAGGTTGGATGTGTTTAGCAACAGTCCATCATCAAATGAAAGTAGCACATTCGTGACAGAGCTAGGGCAGGCCAAGAGGGTACAAGAAAATTGCATGAGGGAGTTGCCCCAATACCTATGGCTCCTATACCTGCTGTTGTCTGCTGTTTCCCAGCATGTACCTATAGCATTGTGGGATGTACCATATAATCAGCTATGAGAGGAAGAGAAGACTAGGGCCTGAGTTAGTGATGGCTCTGCATACTATGCAGGCACCACCTTCAAGTGGACAGCTGCAACATTGCACCCCCTTTCTGATGCATTACTAAAGGACAGTGGTGAAGGGAAATCATCACGATGGGCAGAACTTTGGGCAGTGCATCTGGTAGTATTTTTGCCTGGAGAAAGGAATGACCATATGTAGCAACTATATACTGACTCATGGATCATAGCCAACGATCTGGCAGGATGGTTGGGAAGTTGGAGGTAGCATGATTGGAAAATTGGTGACAAGGATATTAGGGGAAGGGCCAGGGAGATGGCTCAGTGGAATAAGCACTTCCCTGGCAAGTGCAAGGGCCTGAGTTCAATCCCCGGTTCCACAAAAAAAAAAAAAAAAAAAGAAAAAAAAAAAGGATATTAGGAGAAGAGGTATGTGGATAGACCTCTTCATATGGGCAAAGGATGTAAGCATATTTGTTTCACATGTGAATGCTCACCAAAAGGTGACATCAGCAGAAAAGAACTCTAATAATCAAGTGGATAAGATGATTTGTTTTGTGGATAGCAGCGAACCCCCTTCTTCAGCCACCCCTGTTATTGCCCTGTGGGCCCCTGAACAGAGTGGCCATGGTGGCAGGGATGGAGGTTATGCATGGGCTCAGCAACATGGACTCCCACTCACCAAGGTTGATCTGGCTACAGCCACTGCTGAATGCCCAGCATGCCAGCTACAGAGGCCAACACTGAGTCCCTGAATGGCACCATTGTTTAGAGTGATCAGCCTGCGATCTGGCGACAGATTGATTATATTGGACCACTTCCGTCATGGAAGGGACAGCACTTTGTCCTCAGTGGCATAGACAGATATTCTAGATATGGATTTGCCTTTGCTGCATGTAATGCTTCTGCCAAAACTACCAGCTGTGGACTTACAGAATGCCTTATCCACTACCACGGAATTCCACACAGTATTGCTTCTGACCAAGGAATACATTTTACAGTTAAAGAAATTAAGCAATGGGCTTATGCTCATGGAATACACCATTCTTACCATCATCCAGAAGCAGCTGGATTGATAGGTAGTGGAATGGTCTTTTGAAGATGCAGATACAGTGCCAGCTAGGTGGCAATAGTTTGCAGGGCTCTGGTAAATAAGGTATTTCAACAGACTGTACATACTTTGAATAAGCGCCTTCTGTATAGTGTCGTGTCTCCCATAGCCAAGATTCATGGGTCCAGGAATCAAGGGGTGGGAGTAGGAATGGTACCACTCACCATTACTCCTAATGATCCAGTGGCAAAATTTTTGCTTCCTGTCCCCATGATCTTATGTTCTGCTGGACTAGAAATCCTAGTCCCAGAGGGGGGAAGGCTTGTACAAGGAAGCACAGCAATGGTACCATTGAACTGGAAGCTAAGATTTCCCCCTGGCCAGTTTGGTTTCTTCATACCTCTGAGGAAACAAGATTAAAAATGAGTCATGGTGTTGTTAGGGGTGATTGACCCAGATTATCAAGAAGAAATTGGATTACTTCTTCACAATGGAGGAAAGGAAGACTATACATGGAGTGCAGGAGATCTGCTTGGGTTGCCTCTTAATATTTCCATGCCATGTTATTAAGGTGAATGGGAAGTAACAACAACCTAATACAGGCACAATGACATATGGTCCAGAGCTTTCAGGAATGAAGGTATATGTCGCTCCACCAGGGAAAGAACAAAGACCTGTTGTGGTACTTGCTGAGGGCCAAAGGAATACAGAATGGATAGTAGAAGAAGGTAGTTCTAAATATCAGCTACAACACCATCATCAGCTACAGAAAAGTGATTATAATTATACTATTTCACCTCTCTATATAGTTGTGTTATAATACAACATGGATATATTTAGTACCAGTTATTAATGATTATTAAACCTATGTTAATGTTGAAGCATAAGCATCAAGCAAAGAAAAGTTACCTTCTATTTTGGTAAGGGTATTAGCATGTTTCTGTTTGTATGCAGGATAGTATAGTTATATTAATGTTAGGTGTAATTATATGCATATCTCTGTATCTAGAGACTAGTTTAAAGAAATATGCCTAGTTGCAAATTGACAAGGGGTGGATTGTAGTGATCAATACATTGCGTAAACTTGGTTAGATTGCCGGGCAGTGGATACATTATGTCAATTTGGCTGGTTCTGCACTTAGGGGTGTGAGGACCCTGCCCCAGAGTAACTCAGCACAAAAAGGGGATTTGCAGGGGTTGAGGAAGAATTTGGCATTCCACTTCCTCAGATGAACTTCCATCTTCACAGTCATCTTAGAGTTTGTCTCCTGGCCTCCAGCACAAGACTCTTCAGCCTTCAGATTGGATCCTTCAGCTTTCCATCACAGATTCTTCAGTCTTCTGTTGCAGACTCATTGGTCAACTGTTAGAGACCATTAGAAACCATTAGAGACCCTTAGAGATGGAACGCTACAGTGAGCATGAAATCTTGGGACTGAATCCTTCAGTCGGTGGTGTGCAGACGCTCTCAGCTCACATCTGAATGTGACTGGTGCATCTTGTGTCATACCTGTTCCTTGTATTATATCTGTTCCTCTACTAAAACCCTGACTAAAACGCTGGGTTTAAAAGTTAAGCACAGTGTGCTGGATTGGTGTTTTTCACTTTCCATGGGGCACTGTACTAATTTTGGCTGTCGTGGATTTAGGGTTACACTGGAAGGTCACTGATGCCTACATTTAGTTGGTTCACCCAGCAATGCACTAAATAGTCCACCCTGGCAGAGAAAAGGATTGCATCACTGATGTTATTTAGAACTAAGAGTGCACAGATACAGCACAAGACAGGCTGGATTTTAATGGTTTTATGATATTTTTTTCAACTTTCTATAAACCAACTCGCCTTATTGCCCGTACCCTGACCAGACAATTCAAGTAGACCAACCCCTGCCTTCATGTCCTATTGCTTTGCTTACCCAAGTATTCTGTTTTTATCTGTCTTGTGTGTAAGGATTCCAAGAAAAGTGTGTTTGAATAAAAGATTCTGCTAAAATAATTACTTTGTATTAGAAAACAACTGAAGGATCATTTGGTTTCCTTTTGGTTCTAAGATTCTGTGGGTTTCTATACAAGCCATTTAAATCGTTCTATATTTTTTCTCTGCTTTTCAGAAGTTAATTTTAATTGTTCAGGAAACATTACACTAAACACTAGTAAAGGTAAGACATTTTCAGTTTTTACTAAGACTGGGATGCAAATGGTACACTCGTGGGAACTATAGTAGGGCTATGTTCTCATGAGATGAGGCATGAGATGGGCTCTCTGCCTACAAATTCTACAGGAAGGGTGGCCTCTAATTTGGAATACTGTCCGTTCTCTGAACTCTTATTTAAACACCCTATACCTTGTGTTGAGGAGAAGGCTCTTTTGTGTATGTCTGTGTCTGGACTATTAGTATTGTCAGCTATGGAATGCACCAGTCTGTAGGCTACACATGATGCAGGCCTGTGCAGCGGTGGGGCGAGACTTCCACATGACACCCTGTGCCAAGAGCTTCCAAGTGGGAGCCATGGAAAGCTGTGAGTGCAATAGCTCCTCTCCCCCAAAGCCTTGGACTACTTCTTCCTGCAGTATTGGAATCACTTCCTTGCTGAGGTTTTTCTCTTTTAGAAAACGAGAGATGAGTGTTTTGATGCATCAGAACACTCACTGGGGCTTAATAAGCACTTAACTCTGTGACAGACCCTGCTTTGAGTGTTCTGTAATTTATAGTCAAGTGCCCCTTATCCAAAATGCTTGGGACTGGCAGTGCTTTGAATTTCAAATATTTTTGGATTTTGGAATATTTGCAGGCACATAGTGAAATATCTTGAATATGGTCACATATCTAAACACAAAACATATTCATATTTCCTGTACATCTTTATAATAGAGGCCCTGAGGATAATTTTATTTTATTTTTATTTGTTTCTTTACTTAATATTTTAGTAAGGGTCTGCAGGGTCTCTCTACATAGATCAGATTGCTATTAATCTACCTGTGTTTAGCCTTCCGAAAGCTGGGATTACAGGTGTGCGTCACCAAGCCCATTCTCAATCGCTGTCTCAACATGCCCCAGGGGTACGGCACGCCAGGCATTGAACCCCAGTCACTGCATCTGCCTAAGCAGGTGCTTTAAGTTACTGAGCTATTTGATCGGCTCCCTGAGGGTAATTTCACATAATAGTGTTAAGGCGCTTATGCCTTGCCTATGACCCATCACATGAGTTTTGGAATTTGTCACTTGTAGCATTATATCCTTGCTTAAAAAGTTTCATATTTTGGAGCATTTTAAACCATGGTGTTTGGACAAGGGATGCATTATTTGCCTAACTTAATAACAAAAGGAGGAAGGAATAGCCATCACTTCCATTTACCACTGGGGAAAGAAGCAGAGAGGTTAAGTAACTGGGTTAAGTGAAAAAATAGCAAATCCAGGACCTATACCCAAGAAAGCCTATGCTATTAATACTGCCATGTATGTGGGTATATTTGGATGCTCCTTGGCCAGTGAAGTAGTGCGAAACAAGGATAGGGAGGAAGCATGCTGACATTTATAAAGCCATGGTGCAGTCTATAACTGGTAATCTAGAACAGAACAAACATATACCCTGCTGTTTTTTTTTTTTTAAGGGGACAGGAATAAATAAGGAGAATCAAACTGTTTTGAGTTAAAATTCAGCAAGCTAGTGACAATAAGTTCTTTTCCTGCAATGTAGCTATAAACATGACCTTCTCCATCCCCGTTTCTCCTATGCTTGTTGGGGAAGAGGAATTTCCATGGTTTCTGTCCCATACATGGAAGGAAGTCCCAAAATGGGAATGGGTGTCATCCGAGGAGTGGGGGTCCAGGAAGGAGTAAGTGGTGTGAGTGGGGAACAACTGCTCTATGAGAAGAAAGCACTGACATCTACTTGGAGGCCTATCTTACATGTATTTTCTGTTTTTTTTTTTTTTTTAATAGGCTTTAAGAACCATGAAGTTATACATTGCACATATTTTTTTAAGTTAATAGCACATTTTGTCCAGCTTTACATAAATAAAACCACTCTGTGTTACAGAACACTCTAGAAAGCATGGGATGTATCGTGTTTTTTTCTACTTCTTTAATCATTTCTGTAGTTCAAGGCCTCCATTATGTTAACATTGTGATCCATTTTTTTCCACTTGCAGTTGCTTCTGGAAGTTTGTTGTCTATGTTATCTTTGTAAAAAACAAATATTATCATTACCTTTAATGAATAAAACACAGTGTCATCATACCCTTGTTCAGGGACCCCAATTTGCAATTCCAGCCTAGATAGTCATGTCCCACTTCTCTGAGATCCTTCGCTCACTTGCTTGCCTGAAAACCACTATCCTATGCTTCTGCTATGATGAAGCCTCTCCTACTGCCCTGAAATTCTTTTTTCCCATCTCCTTCATATTCTCTCTATTGCTTGGTATCTTGCAAGAGCAGCTCCCTTTAGGTTCCTCAGTTGTTTTGTAGGTCAGACTGAATGATGATTATTTATCATATATTATTTAGAATTATGTGATCTTCAAATAGCTCTTCCAGTTATAATTTCAAATTCATTCTGTCGGAGGAGAATTGGGTTGAAAAGAACCAAATTTCTTTCCTTATTACTTTTCTGCTGGTGTTTATTCAGCATTTCCTTCCTAGAACCTAGAGCTGCTGTTTCAGAAATGCAAACTGCTGAAAGCCACATTCTATTATGTGTATCTGGACATGTTACAATGTGGTCAGACAACTCTCAGATGATTTTAAGTCTTTTTGAAGCATTTAATTATGACCACATGGATGCAGGTTCAAAATAAGGGTAGACTGATTGTTTTCCTGGAAGTAAGAGCTAAAATCCAGTGTTGTTTTTTTTTTGTCCTCAGAAAATTTAAAAAATTTTATATATTTTAAACACATACACACACAAAAAAAAATTAAAAAAAAAAACCCACAACCAAACCAAACAAAAACTCTTGAAAGAAAGAAACACTGCAATTACTAAACATTGTTTCCCTTCCTTAGAGAACCAAGACACACAGCCCTAAAGAGCTTTGTTTGGCTTCCATTAACCCAGAAGCAGCTTCCCTGGCGCTCATCACCATTTGCTGTGTAATCCCCATACCAAGCCCCAAAAGCTTTGCTCGGGTTTGAAAAATACCTGTAATTAGATGTCACATTTTTTTCTTATAATAGTTGCTTTCTACAATCACTTTCATAAGAGCACTGAGGACAAATGCTGGTATTTATTGCTAATGTTGATAATAGAAAATGATTAAAGAGGGGCCGGCGAGGCAGCTCAGCCGTCTAAGGCTCCTGCTTGGGCAGGTGCACAGGGATCGTGGTCTGATCTGAGGTATCACATCACCACGCCAGGGCAGGCTGAGCGGCCGCAGAAAGAAAAGAAAATGATTAAAGAAAGAAAAACATTCATGTAGAAGATTTTTTATTATATCACCAAGATAGAGATTTAAATAGTGTCATCTGTATGAATCATTTACATACTTCTTAAAATTTTTTCATTGTAGCAAAAGAAATAGATTTACCTTACCTGGGCCAGGGAGAGAGCTCAGCAGCATAAGCACTGCTTGGCAAGCATAAAGTCCTGAGTGCCATCCCTGGTGCCAAAATAAATAAACTGCACAACCAACTTCAGTTTTGCTAAGTTAATTAAGTTTATTGGCACAATTCAGATACACAGTTTAGCTGAAGATCACATTCATCATAGGGAATTTGTACCTGTTCCTCTTTTTTCTCATTCCCCTCCCTTTTCTTCACCCCTTCTTCCCTTCCTTACTTACAAAGCTTTGTTTCCATTTTATCTGTTTTTCTCATTTTTTCCTTCCCCTCTACCTCCCCTCAAGTCCTCCCAACTTTGATTTTAAACCTACTGGATTATTACAGGCTAAAAACAATCAGCCTCCCTTTAAGAGTAATTAAAAAAGAAAAGCTACTTTTGTGTGCCTGTCTTTTCCATTTGAGCTTTGTTCCATAAGAAGTGGTGTAGCGCATAACATTCATTGTTTTGTCTTAAGCAAATAGTTGTGAGAACCTTCCTTTGTAGTGCTGAAAATTTTGGGACAGTGCTGGGGTCTCTGAGTTAAAACCTAGCCCTCCTCTCATGTGTTCCTGAGACTCCTTCTCGCAGGACCCACTGCACTGAATTGCTGCACAACCACCCTTTCTCCATGTGTCCGCTTCCTGCCAACAATGAACTCCTTCCTCTCCTGGTTTCCCATAGAACTTAAGAAACAATAACCAACAAACCTCTTGTAGGGTCTATCACATGATACTCTGATTTCTTATTA